>CAUYQV010027826.1:0-23655 GCA_963574575.1 Galagoides demidoff | reverse complement strand
TATAACTGAGAAAATGACATGAAGGCTGTGTTGATCAGTTTGATGGAAGTATTTCGGATTGCATGCGAAAACCCCACACTGTACCCCAGAAGTGCATTAATGTACATAGTTACCATTCAATAAAATTTAAAAAAAAAATATCAATTAGTTTTCCCTGTTTTGAACTTTATATAAATGGAATCACAAAACATGTACTATTTTGTGTCTGTCTTTGCTCTCAGCGTATTTTTGTGATTCCTTTCTCTTATTGTATATATCAGTACCTTCACTATTATGTGAGTATACCACAATTTGTTTATTTTCTCCCTGATGTTGGTTAATTATTCTATTTTCGTTATAAGCTACTATGAATACAGCTATTATTACAGCGGTTATAAATATGTTTGTATAAGCTGTTTGTGTACATTTTCCCTTCTCTTGGGTAAATGCCTAGAGTGAAATTGCTTGTTTACAGAGTAGTTGAATGTTTAACATTGTAAGAATCTACCAAGAAATTTTCTGAAAGACTTTTACCATTTTTCACTATAGCAATTTATGAGATATCTTTGTTCCATATCCTTACTTGCAGTAGGTGTTGTCAACCTTTATTTTTAGCCATCCTACTAGTAAAGCTTCTAGAAGAAAGGAAGCTAAGAATGTCTTTGTGACCTTAAGGTAAGTAAAGATTTGTTAAACAGGACGCAAAAATACACTATCTATAAAGAAATAATTCTATAGTCAAATTAATCAAAATTTAAAACTTTTGCTCCCTGAATGACACTGTTTTAAAAAAAAAACCACAGGGGTGGCACTTGTGGCTCAAAGGAGTAGGGCTCTGGCCCCATATGCTGGAGGTGCTGGGTTCAAACCCAGCCCTAGCCAAAAACTGTAAAAAAGAAAAAAAAAAAACCCAAAAACCACAAAGTGAGGAAAAATATACATGATACATATATTGGGCAAATGACTTATATCCAGAATCCATGAGCAACTATTATATCTCAATAATAAAAATACATACAATTGAATAAAAAAATGGGCAAAATACTTGAATAGACATTTAGCAAAGGATGATATACAAATACCCAACAAGCACATAAAAAAGTATACAACATTATTAGTTATCAGTGAAATGAAAAATCAATTAATTTCAATGAAACAATGTGTGAGGAACTTTTTAAGTTATTCTAACCACAACATCAGAGTCATATGTTGACATTCTGAAAAGCTCTAGTCTTCAGAGAAGAGATGTATATTGTATACAGTACATTGCTATATACCAAACAACTGATTATTAGGCATACTGATTATTTGGTTATTAGGAACGTCTTGGGCGGCACCTATAGCTCCGGCCCCATATACTGGGGGTGGCAGGTTCAAGCCCAGCCCTGGCCAAAACTGGAAAAAAAAAGGAAAAACGCTCAAGGTCCAAGGAACATCTTAAGCATTTTATAACCTCACATAGTTTTTTACTTTGTTTTATTGGGTTTTAGTTACGTTTGGGATATTGACTGCGGGTTGTGGTTGACATATACTACATGACAGTTTTTCACATGTAAAATCATGGTAATTGGGTTCCCAGTTACTGTTTTATATAGAACTAGTTAAAAATAGATCACCAAAAGTAAGAGAGAAAAGACTATTTCTTGTTAATTCTATATTTAAAGGAAGACAGGAAATTATTTAAAGAATTTTTATGTTTTTACTTTTATTGTAAAAGTAAATATTTCTTAAAGCAATCTAATAAACAATCTTAAACAATTTAAATTTTTTCCAGGCCCTCCCCAGTACAAAAAAATCCTGTTATGTTAAATTTCTCATATTAACAGTTCAAAGTGGTGGGTCAACTGTAAGAGGCTGCCGGGACTGTGACAGTGGTTAGGCTTCTAACTGCTCTCTGGAGTGGATTTCTCAACTGCAGTATTACTGGCCTTTTGGCCCAGATAACCCTTTGTTGTGGGATTTGTCTGCATTATGTAAAGTCCAGCAGCAAGTCCGGCTTCTGCCCACTAGATGCCAGTTGCGACACCCCCGGTTGTGACAGCCAAAACTATTCCATCTCCAGACATTGCTATCTGTCCCCTGAAGAGCAAACGTCCTCTTTGCAACCCACATGGAGAACAGCTGTTCTGGAGTTTATCTTAACTACAGATCCACTTTAATAGCTAATGTATCTTTTCTGAGTCCTTTAGATTTTGGCCCAAGAATGGACTGAAAAATCTTAGGACTATCCTGAAGAATATTAGCTAGAATCCCCTTGGTGACCCAAACCCAGCACTAAATTAGAATCAGTACATACCTCAGAGCGTAGGCCAGCCACGGGGCAAACAGAAATTCACTTTTTTTTTTTTTTTAAGAAATTTACTTTTTAATTTCAAGGTAGTGTTGAACCATTTTAGTCAGTGATTTGTCATCATTTTTTAAATAATCTGTGTGGTAGTTCTCCCAAAGAGAGCTCTTAATCCTCTTAAAAAATGCAGTAAGCTCCTTTATACCTGTTTTAAGTATAATTTTCATAGACCCTGAAGTTATATATACAAACTAGATAACATTTTATTATTCTGTACTTAAATTTAATTTCTCTGATATGTTCTATTTTCCTCTGATGGTATGAAAATAAATTTAGTCGTTTTCAGGTGGACTTAGCCTTTGTTTTGCTTTTTCAGTCACTTTAAGTTTAAACACGCTGTAAATTATTAATTAAATAGACCTTCATTTTGTGGTTGTACTTTGGGGCACTTGGAAGGAAAACACAAGGACTTGGTAGACTGGGATGAATATGTTTATTTTAAATGTTAGAGGAACTAGCCCCCTCCTAAGTTTACTGGACAATTCTTGGGCTTTAGGTAAAACACAGAGTCTAAGTTCACACCCCAAAGCCAGTCTCCATCCTTCTCCTCATTTAGTTGTTTTCTGTTTTGTTTTATTTTGTTTATTATCTCTTATTGTTGTTGTTTTTGTCCTCTAGCTTGGGACATTCAGTAACTGCCTGGGTGGCCAGACAAAAGCCAATAACCCAGGATCTGCTATATATAAGGATTCCTTCCCATCACTGATGTTACTCTCTCATCTACCACTGGTAAAGAGTGATTTGTTCGTCTCTTACCACAGAAGGGCAGTAGGTCTTAAACGGGCTGTTGCCTACGTAGGACAGCAGGAAGGGACTTCCCATTTCTCTGTGGTTAGTGCTCTGGTGAAAACCCCTTTCAGCTGAGTCCTCTAAGCTTCTGCTGTTGAGTTCTGCATGGCTGATGGAATAATCAAGGACTTCTCATCACCTTTGAGTACTGTCATTATCATGTTTCCATGGGCTTGAGTCACACTTATAAAATGAAAATGAAGAGATGGTAGGACTTGGGAGTATTATTTGGAATTTACACTCCTCTGCAGTCCTTTAAAGACTATTTTTGCATGCCTTTCCCACGCACGGGAAAGTGAGGGTTGTAATGGCTGCGGGCGACCTTGCAAAGAAAGTGTGTGAGACTTGACCACAAACTAACATTGTTTGATGTACTTGTTAAAACTCTGTATGCCAGGAAACCGGATTTTTTTTTTTTTGTACTCTCCTCTGTGCCAAGAATCAGTTCTAATTTCCCTATTTGAAGAAATTTTTTAAAGTAACAGAAAGAAAGAAATGAATAAACCATATTAGCTATCTCATTTGGAGCCCAAACCAGACAGATGTGGGAAATCTCCTTACAGTATATGAAAATGTCACTGTACAGGGAAATTATTTTCCTCAGTTATCTCTTCTTTACTAGAAAAATCATTCAGGTTTTACTATTAATGTAACGTTATTCAAAAACGTACTGCTACTATGAAATTATCCAAAGTATTGTAATCATAAAACTGCATCAATTTATAGAATATTGAAAAAAAAAGTCAGTTCTGGGCTTTTTACCTTTGTCTCTTTCTCTTCGTTTGCTGTGCCTGTTCCTGAGTTTATTTTTGACAGGATAGAGGCGAGGGAGATGAGGGAAGGAGAATGTCTGCTCTTTGGAATGGTATTTGTCCGTCTTTCAAAAGGCCACTTCCTGAAGTGTCTGCAATTGTGAAAACCTCAGGTGTGTGATTCACCTTTGCACTGGGGTTAGCAATGCACGCCCTTTGACCCAAGTCTCTTTCAAGTACCTTGTGTGTCCCAGTTGAAAAAGTGGGAAGTTTATTTGTCCACTTCTTACTGGGGAGTTTAATGTAGAGTCAGAGGTGTCATCAGAGCCTTTTTGCCTCCTGATGTCACTTTCAGCCCATCTAACAGTAGGCCAGATGCGTCATTGCACAGAGAGACTCACCCCACCATTTCTGCCCTGGGTATGAGAGTGCCAAGTCAGTGCTGTGGATCTGAAATCCCACACATTTCTCTAAGCTTCTCACTCCCTGTGCTACACATTTAGGGAGGGTCAGGTTCCAGGTCTCTCTGCTTATGTATTTAACCCTTTTGAGACTCCTCCTCAGATTCCTTTCATCCTCTGAGAAAGCTCTAACCTACTGGGGACCTGAATTCCATGGAGACAAAGGGTATAACCTCTTTAGCAAGCACTCTTCTGAAATCCTTGCTGTCTTAGAATGTTATTTTTTGAAGCTAAAAGCAAAGAATGCGACATACTTTTTTCCTGTTCTGCAGTAATTTTTCCTTTTCTGAGTTAGAAAATGCCTCAGAGTGACTAAGATGAGGATAGGGTCTTGGGGCAACAAGAAAATTATCATGATTTAAGAAAAACCCACACACTTCAATTTATCTTTTTGTCACTGGACTTATAAACATATTCTTTCCTCTGCTCCCCCACCCCTCCTAGAACCAGTCAGATTCTGGCATCTTTGTAAAATTATCTCATGCAATTGGCTCAACTCTCCTATTACCATGGCTACCTCCTTCTACTTACATGCCCAGTGTTTTGTGATAGGCTGCTGGGTGGGCTATATTCTCACTCCCTTTTTTTTTTTTTGGATCTTACCCACTGAATCTTTCTAATAAGTAGTACAAAATCCTTCAATGGCCCTATAATGCCTCTAAGATAAGTTACATCAACATCCTGCATAATCTAACACCAACTTATTTTAAGATTGACCTCTCATTTTTTCCTTTGATGAAATCTCCAGTTTATTCATGTGGAAGCAAACCCTGAAGTTCTACTATATTCCAGACACCATTTCAGGCACTGGGGAATGAATGAAAGATTCCAGTCATTCAGATTGAAAGAGTCCCAGTAAGAACTATGACCAAGGAGTAGCTAAGGAACCAGTGGGATTGCTAATTACTTCCTGAGGTTTCATAGCTCTGTGCATGTTTTAATTCAGCCTAGGGCTAGGGAAGGGAGAAGTTCGAGAAGATTCCCAGGGAAGGTGAAGAGGAGTTACTAAAGTCGACAAGGGTAAGGAGGTGTGTCAGGTGTGGTTCTCAGTATCAGTAAACAATGGAGGTATGAACTGTGATGATCCACATAACAGCATTTGCTTTTCGGTTTGACAACCCGGCATCTAAGCACCCTTCTGACATTGGGGAATTCTCTGTTTTATCAAAGAGAACCCATTTCATTGTAGAGTCTGAAGGTGCCAGTGAGAAACTAGAGCATGGGCCCATGACAGGCTCCATTAACCAGATGGAGACTCCCCAGCTTTGAATTGAGGTTAGTGAGACACAGAAGCACAGACCACACAGACTATTCTGGGGAGTCTGGCAGTGGTGGTGGAAGTGGCATAGGGACTATTGGCAGTGCCACGTCCTCCAACAGTGGGCCAGCAGTGTAAGCTGTGGTTTCTGGGTCCAGAGGGAGGGATGGTGGAGTTTCCTGTGCATCAGCTCTGTGGCTTGATTTGTGACATGATGTTATTTTAGATTTTGCTACATAACAAACCATCCCAAAACTAAGTGGTAAAAACTCTCTTTTCTATCCAAATTTAGACAAACTACTATGAGTTTTGTTTTGGACAGAGCCTCACTTTAGGCCTATAAAAACTGCAGACTCTCGGCACAAATGGTTTTGTTCAACCCCCACACGAAAACGTTTGAACAAAAACTTATACAGTTTCTATCAGCTAAAGACTGAATCCCTAGAATGTCCCTAGCCACCTTAAGGTGCCTGCCTTAATAACCACAAGCAATTCTCTAGGGGAATCACTGCTTGCTCCAGCCCAAATCTGGAGCAAGGCCCCTGAACCCTCTCTTTTTGGAACAGTTGCTTTAGAAAGATTGCAGTTCTAATTCCTTTCTCTTCCCCTTTGAGATGTAGATCTTCTGTCACACAAACCTGTCTTCTCTTGGACCTGAGAGCCATCTCTTTAAAATGCAAACTTTCAAGGAAATAACTCCTGCTGTCTCTCCCAGCTCAGTGGTGGGCAACTTACCTCTAACTTACACTGAGACCTCCAGCCATAAAGATACAGGAAAATTGCTCCTCCTCTAGATAAGTATCTATAAACCAACCCAGTTTCTGCTCAAGCCCCTGCTTATTTCCCCCTCATTCACCTTCTAAAATGCCCCATCTCCTGTGCCCAAATCAAAGTTGAGTTCAGTTCACATTGGACTCTCTTTGCCCCTTCGCAATGATTAATACTGAATAAAGAGTCTGTCCTTACTGCTTTAGTTAGTGTTTGGATTTATCTTTGACACAGGTCATCTCAGAACTTAGTAGCCTGTTTAGCTCAAGATTTTGTGAATATAGTGATTTAAACTGGTTTAACTGAGCACCTCTGGGCTTGCTTGTGTGTTTGCAGTTGGCTGTTGGTAAGAAGGCAGCTCTGTTTCTGTGGTTTGGCTGTCAGCAGAGTCTGTGGAGACCACTGTACCACATGTTCCTATCACCCAGCAGGCGAGTCTGGGCTCGTTCACATGATGGCTTCGCTGGGTTCCAGGAAGGAGAGGCCCCTACATTCATAACTGATAACAACTGTCACTTTTTACTTTCTCTTGGCCAAAGCAAGTCACAAGCCCAGCTCAAAATCAAAGGATAAAGAAATCCACTCTCCCTCTTGGTGGGGAGAGCATTAAAGACACATTTTCAGGGGACATGGACACAAGAAGGGGAACAAAAGCAGGAATTTTACAAACTATAACATTTCCTGTATTTATGCAGCCTCTAAGCTTGATTCTTTGGGCCGAGTATTTCAGCCTCCTTTAATCTTTAATAAAATCGTTCTTGCTTACACCAGCCTACATTGTTTCTGTGGCTTATAATTAAACATTTTGTTGAATATGCTGAGTCACACACATACTCTTTCTCTCACTCAGTTCACACATGACTCTTTCTACAATGTCCAGAGCAGCACAAGCCACAAAGATAATTAAAAAAAAATGGTAGCCATATTACAAAAAGTAAGAAGAAATAAGTGAGATTAATGTTAATAATGTATTTTATTTAACCCCAGTATACCCAAAGTATTATCATCTAACTAACCAATGTAAAAATTATACGTGAAATACTTTGCTTTCTTTTTTTAAATTCTGGATTCAAAATCTATTGTGCCACTCATACTGTTAGCATCTGTCAATTTGAATTAGCCACATTTCATCTCTTCAACTGCTATGTGTGGGCTACCATATCTGGAGCACTGCATTGCCCAGAGTGTGTCATTGCTAAGGACTGGGTATTTGACTTGTCAGTAAAGTGAGTAGCATTTCTGAAAGGATGCAGGGAAGGAAACTATCATATACAAACAATAGGTTTTGTACTGAGCACTGTTAAAAGATGTTACATAACATCCTAGTTTGGTTCGCTCCCATAGCAGAGCCTGAAACAAGTGTTTTGGGGAAAATTATTTATTTGAGAGATGATACCAGGAAGCTGCTTAAAGGTATATTATTGAGCCAGTTATTACTATGGGCAATTGGCTCGATTCCACTGGAGATCTTTCAGGGAATCATATAGAATGGGTTTCAGAGTTGTCCCTCGAAAGAACAGAACGTGGAGGCATTTTCCACTGATTGCCATTCTTCATTGGCCCAGGGTTGCCCCAGTGGATGTTAATGTCCGAATGTCTCCAGACCATCCTGCATAAGGCTGAAGAACCTTATATTTCAGAACAAGTCCTGAGGCAGAAAAGCTGAGTAATAAGGGAGACGCTGTGGTGAGGTTTGGCCAGTGTACATGAGAACTGTATACTATGTCTCTAGTCTGAATGGGAATCAATGATGGGCCAGGCACATGGCAGGCCCTCTGCTATATACATTATATAATTGTCCTAGTTCATTTGGGTTGCTCTAACAGAAAGCCATAAACTAGGTGGTTTATAAGCAACAGAAATTTGTTTCTTACAGTTCTGGAGGCTGGGAAGTTCAAGATCAAGGTATCAGCCAAATTGGGGTCTGGTGAGGACCTGCTTCGTGTTACACCTTCTTGCTGTATCCTCAAATGGTGCAAGAGAAGAACTCTGGTCTCCTTTGTCTCTTAAAAGGACACTGATCTTATAGGTGGCACCTGTGGCTCAAAGGGGTAGGGCGCTGGCCCCATATATCGGAGGTGGCAGGTTCAAACCCAGCCCCTGGCAAAAAAAAAAAAAAAAAGGGACACTACTCTCATTTATGAGGTCTCAAACCTCATGACCTAATCACCACCCAAAGTCCCTATCTCCTAATATATCACATTAGGAATTAGGTTTCAACATAATAAATTTTTTTGGAGCACAAATATATTTTGCAATAATATTTGCAAAATATGCACTGTTATTTCTAGGAATTGTTATAGCCAGGAAGCTGAGAGTCATAAAAATTCTAATACCATTCAAGGTGCCATAACTCTTTAAGTGGTATAGGATGTATTTCTACACAAATATGATTTACTACAAAGTCCACAAAGGACATATTTTTGGGAATTTTTCTCCTTTTGGAGGGGAAATCTGCAGAGTTTTTTCCCCTCTATTGCATATTATTTATTATTTCAGAAATGTAGGCAAATTTACAAAGTAGGTTTTGGTTGAACTGTCTTTAACCAGTTCTTTTGAAAGGGTAACACCATAAATTTGACAACAGGGTATCATAAAAATGTGATATACTATTTTAAAGATGCACAATTGCCATTGTGCTTGATATATTCTCTGACCTTCAGAAAGAAATTTCTAATAAATTTTGTAAGCACAGTTATTTCCATCATTCACTGCTAAATTTCTAGTTCAGAGCTCGTTTGCAAGTCCATTATTAGTACAACAGATCCTCTCTAAATGAAAAAGACCAAACACATCACAGACTGGACAGCTCCCATTATCTGCAATAGCCATAAGCGGCTTTCATGTTGGAGATTTGGTTTAAAGGATTGTCCTCCTGGAAGATTGGCTGTAGTTGTTTGTGAGGCAGAACAAATTATAAAATGATTACGGCTTCAGAGATATATGTTTCTAAATGATTGCTTCACTGGTCTGTAAAATGCTTTTAAAAAATGAGCGAAATAGGAGAGACTTAAGAGATTAGATCATTGGGCTACTGCTAAAAATGTCTTTATAGGGCCTGAAATTAAGGCCACCAGGGTATATAACTTAGCAGGAATAATAACAGAAAGTGATCAGCATAAAGAAAGGCAAGTTTAAAGATGAAAAAGAAGTTTTAAGAAAACTTAAGAATAAAGTAAAGAATAAAGTAAAGAATAAATCTAACCTAGAGAAATGTTTGGAAAAGTTCAGCCCAAACTGTTAATTGCATTTTCCTCTGCAGAGTCTGTGGAACTGGGGACCGTCATGGGTGAGGGAAGTCGGATTAAAGGAACCTTTTATTTTCCTCTATAAGCTTCTGTATTTACTTGAAATTTTAAATACAAAAACTTGTCACGTACAATTTGTGCAACTAAAACTCTTAAGAGAAAATACCATTAATAGACGTACTTTTCAGTTTTATTCTGTTACTTTTGCCTCTGATCTAACTTCCAAGTCTGATAACCTACAGTAAGTATTTTTTTAAATTAATTCTCTCTCTTTTTTTTGCAGTTTTTGACCGGGGGTAGGTTTGAACCCACCACCTCCAGTATATGGGGCCAGAGCTCTACTCCTTTGAACTACAGGCACTGCCCCACCTACAGTAAGTATTTACTAGATACTCTTTGAAGAGAGAAACTTCAGATTTTTGATGTTGTCAGCATTCCATTCTTCAGTCAGGGAAATATTCCAGCTTCTCCATGTTTTCATCAAAAATGTAAATTTTACTGTTAAATATGATTTTATGTCTGCCGGATTCCTTCTGTACAGTTGAAGGACACAGTGCTTCTGCTAATAGATGTTCAACAGAAACTTTTTAGAAATCACAATTATGAAAAGTTGTCTGAAACAGAGAAGAAGTATTTGACAGAAAAGGGGAACTAAATTTTAAATATTTTGTTGTATGTCTTGACATTTTATATGTAAATGTTTATTTAAAAATACTTGTTTCTCTTTTTGAGATAGTCCTGCTGTGTTGCCTGGCTAGAGTACAGTAGTGCCATCATAACTAACTGTAGCCCCTAACTCCTGTGCTCAAGTGATTTTCTTGCCTCAACTTCTTGAGTAGCTGGGACTACAGGTGCGTGCTACCATGCCCAGCTAAGTTTTTTTTTTTTTTTTTGTGTGTGTGTGTGTAGAGATGAGGTCTCACTATGTTATCCAGACTGGTCTCAAATTCCTGGTCTCAAGTAATCCCTCTGCCGTTGATCTCCCAAACTGCTGAAATTATAAGCATAAGCCACCATGCCTGGCCTTAAAATATTTATTCTTATAAAAGTCACACATGCTTTTTTTGAGTTATAGTTGGGGTCTTGCAGTTATAGTTTCACTGGAATTGCCTGTTTCCCCCACATTTAGCTGAAGGAGAAAGGTTGGACGATACCATATTTTGATCTGCTGAGTTCTCTCTCCTGGTTTCAGCTGTTGGAACCAAATCAGAAACCTTGATTCAAACTAAGCCAATCAGCTTGCCTCTTGTGGATTTTATTTTATTTTTTGAGACAAAGTCTCACTTTGTTGCTCTTGGTGGGGTGCCATGGAGTCATAGCTCTCAGCAACCTCCAACTCTTGGGCTCAAGCAATTGTCTTGTCTCAGCCTCCCAAGTAGCTGGGACTACAGGGGCTGCTACAACCCCTGGCTATTTTTTTTAGAGATGGGGTTTCTCACTTGCTCAGGCTGGTCTTGAATCTGTGAGCTCAAGCAGTTCGCCCACCTGGGCTTCCCAGAGTGCTGGTGATATAGGACAGGTGGCTCCCAGCCAGCTGAGCTGAGCTGGAGGACCTGCCGCCTTAGCCCTGGTGGTGTTGGTGCAGTGGCAGCCGGCAGCGGAACCAGCGGGCTAGAGAATAGATGGGGGGTGGAGGGGCGTAGGAGGCTCCAGTAGCCAGAGGGGCCAGACGACTGTTTCCTTCTCCTTGCACTTCCAGCTGAACACAACACCTGGCTATTTTTTTGTTGTAGTTTGGCTATGGCTGGGTTTGAACCCTCCACCCTTGGTATAAGGGGCCGGCAACCTACCCACTGAACCATAGGTGCTGCCCTAGGCCTGGTCAATTTCATGTAAGTTTCCTAGGCCTGAATGAAAGGGATTATATCCATTCATTAACTGATTTCTGGGCCCTTGCCACTAAATGTAACAACTGAGTTCCAGCTTAATGTATCTTTAAGAGGCCCCATGCAGGCTAAATGTAACAATTGAGTTCCAGGTAAATAACCCCATGCTACTATATATACCCCTGAGCAAAGAGCTCAGAGAGAGATACAGGGAGCCAGAGAGCATCCCCCACCTTCTCTCCACCAGGAGCTTTGGTGTTTTTGTATTCTTTTTTTTTTCTGTAAGAAATCCTGTCTTACCACTGATCTGTAGTCTGTGGATTCATTCCCCGAATCACTGAGACCCAGAACCTCCTGAAGGCAAAACTCTGGTATCATAGGGATTACCAGCATGAGCCACTGTGCTCAAGGACAAAGACTTAGTCAGGTGATAGTGGTCTCTGCAACTCTAGGCTGAGACAAGAGTAGCCGTGTTGGGTCGTCCTCTGCATGAATGGGCAAGCAAAGGTCTCAGGGTGAAGATGTGGACACCCAGAAGGAAATGTACACAAGATACGATGTTCTCTGTGAGGGGAGAGACAAAGAGAATTGTCCTCTTGCTTTATCTCTCCCAGATTTAAATTTTCTGGGGGACCTAACTCTACCCCCTGCCTTTGCTTACTGGGGATAGACCCCAATACTAATTAACTTAGGGTAGATTGATTAAGTTCTGAGTTTTGTAAACAATTTTGGAGCATATAGGGCAGGTGTCCTCAAACTATGGCCTGCGGGCCACATGTGGTCCACCTAGGACATTTATCCGGCCCACTAGGTGTTTTTGCTGCCACTGCCTGTCCTCCTTAGGCCAACTTGTCCCTGGGCCTGCAGTCTGGCCCTCCAGCAGTCTGAGGGACAGTAAACTGGCCCCATATTTAAAAAGTTTGAGGACCCCTGACATAGAAGGAATTAAAAATTACCTGTAATACCATAGCCACACATAGATTTCCTTAGTCTGCTTTCCCCCACTATGGAAGTTCTGTAATCATGCTTCTATATAAAATATCCTGTCTTCTTTTTACAAAATTGTGGGCATATTCTCATTTTGTAATTCTGACCCTGGTTATATTCAACCCAGTTTATCAGAGTCTGCCCTGTGTGGCTAGATATACCTGGGGGGGAAAAGTGAAAAACAAAAAACAACACCTTCTCAACTGGTCTCATTTTTAATTCCTTGCTATTAGCTGTCAGTGGACACTAAATACTACCTGGCAGCATACTGCTTATCCCTGGTTTTTCACTTAGTTATTGCCCAGAGATTCTTTCCTTAGTGCCTCCTCCCCTCTTCCTCATTCTTTTCAGAGATCTTGTTTCCTGTTTTACTGGGGTAATAAAAGCTACCAGAGGACACCTCCTGCGTGCTGCTGCCCCCACAGCTGCCCACCATCTTGCTCTGTGCCCTTGTGCCCTGTCTTTCAGAGTAGGGGTAAATGGTCCACGCTCTGGCTGCTCACCAGTTTCTGTCCTCTCCTACATGTTCAGGGACATCGTCTTAGCAGCAGGCAGCTCTCTCCTGAAACCCCGTGTTTTCTCTGTTGCTCCGCCATTTCCATGAGTTTATAAATGCCGTTATTTTTCCTATCGTAGAGTGGACACATTTCCCCAGTCTCTTTATCCCCCTTCAGTTACTGGATCACTTCTCTGCTCCTGTGAGAAGTGACTTTTCTCAGCAGTCACAGCAGTCACAGCTTGATATCTGTAATTTGCCTATCTCTCATTTTCTGGTCAGGCATCTGTCTCACAGCATTTACGAAGTCGCTCTTGTCAAATTGTTTTTGACTGTCAGGTAGCTAACAACCAATGATGGATCTGAGTTTTCGTCTTACTTGACTTGTTGGCAGCATTTGACAGAGGGGATCACTCTTCTGTTAAATATTTTCTTCACCTGACATTTAAGACACTACACTTTGGCTTCTGTTTCTACTTTATGGGTTCCACCTTTGAACTAAAGGAGTCTGGTTCTTTAGTATATGTCTAACCTCTGACCAGTGGCATGGCCTAGATCACACCTCAGGTCTCCTTTATTTTCTGTACTCACTTTCTGAGTGATTTCACCTTATACAGTGGTTTTATATACTATATATTGAGGACTCTCAAATTGACTTTTTAAGTCCAGACCTCTCTCCTGAACTCCAAATTCACAAACTCAACCTCTTATTCAAAATTTCCTCTTGAATATGTAATAAATATCACAAATCTCTCAATGTTCAGTGGTCCCAAACTCAAGCCTTTGGACTCTCCTTTTCTTATACATTACATTCTTGAAATATAATTCACACAGCATATAATTTAACCATTTGATGTGTATAATTTGTGGGCATTTAGTATATTTAGAGTTGTTACCATACTCAATTTTGGAGCAGTTTCATCCCATACCTCTTATCTGTCACCCTCCCCTCAATTTCTCCTTCACTGCCTCTAGTCCTAAACCACCACTAGTTAACTTCGTGCCTTTTATAGGTTTGTATAGTCTGTACATTTTAAATAAGTGTAATCATTTGTATGTTATCTTCTGTGGTGTCCGTCATAATTCTGAAAGACAATCCCCAAATGCCATAATCCAGAATGCTGAAACCACAAAAGATCAAAATCCCTAAAGTGTAAAATCCTAGAAATGAGAGGCTGGTAAATTGCAGATATCAAGTAGATATGACTATTGAGCAGGGTTGTTTCTCACAGGAGCAGAGAAGTGATCCAATAGCTGAAAGGGGATAAAGAGACTCGAAAATGTTGTCTTCTCTAAGACAGGAAAAATTACAGCATTTATAATTGCAAAAGATTAAAATTCTGAGTGATGAAATCTTGAAACAGGAATACTAGGGAAGTGATTAACGTGCTTCAGCTGTAGGCGGGAGTGCGTCATAGTAGGCGACACTGCTACCTTGTTGTTGTCTTTATTTGGAAGTTAAGTATGGTAAGTTGACGCGTGGTAGACTTTCGGATTTAATTTTAGGTGTCAACTTGACTGGATTAAGAAATAGTAAAAGCCTGGTCAAGGATTGTTTTGGTATGTCTAGGAGAGTCTTTCCACAGGAAATTATGTTGTACAGTTAACCCTTGAATGAAATGAGTTTGAGCTGTGTGGGTCCACTTATAGATGGATTACCTTCCATCTCCCTCACTGCTGAGACGGCAAGACAAACCCCTCCTCTCCCTCCCCCCCTCAGCCTACTCAATGTGAAGGTAATGAGGCTGAAGACCTTTATGGTGATCCATTTTCACTTAATGAATAGTAAATATATTTCTTCTTCCTTATGATTCTCTTCTCTTCTCTTCTCTTCCCTCCTTCCCTTCCTTTTCCTTCCCTTCCCCCTTCCCTCTCCCTCCCTTCCTCCCTCCCACCCTTACATCCTTACATCCATCATTCCTTCCATCCTTCCTTTGTTTCACTCTATTGCCCAGCCTAGAGTGCCATCCATCAGTCTAGTTTACAGCAACTTCAAACTCCTGGGTTCAAGTGATCATCCCGCCTCATCCTCCTGTGTACCTGAGACTACAGGTGCCTATCACAATGCCTAGCTAGTTTTTTCTATTGTTGTAGTAGAGACAGGATCTTGCTTTTGCTCATGCTGGTCTCAAGCTCCTAGCTCAAGGAATCCTCAAGCCTCACCTTCCCAGAGTACTAGTACTACAGGTGTCAGCCCAGTCCCTTATGATTTTCTTAATAACATTTTATTTTCTGTAGCTTACTTTATTGTCATAATACAGTATATAATATATATAACATACAAAATACATGTTAACTGATGGTTTATGTTATCAGTAAGCTTTCTGGTCAACTGTAGGCTATTTGTAGTTAAGTTTCTGTATTATAATCAAAATTTATACCTGAATTTTTCCATTTGTTAAAATCTTTAGCTTTTTCTTTTCTCAGAGTTTCATAGTTCTCTTTATAGAGATCTTTCAATCCTTTGTTAGGTAAATTCCCAGATATTTCATCTTCTTTGGCACTACTGTAGAGGGAACAGAGTCCTTGACTATATTTTCAGCTTGATTGTTGCTGGCATATATAAAAGGTACTGATTTGTAAGTTTTGATTTTGTATCCTTGAATGCTGCTATATTCCTTGATCACTTCAAAGAGTTTTAAAGTTGACCCCTGGGATTTTCCGGGTATAGGATCATATCATCAGTGAAGAGTGAGAGTTTGATCTCCTCTGACCCCATTTGGATACCCTTGATTACCTTCTCTTGCCTGATTGCAATGTTGCCTTATTCCTGATCTGAGTGGAAAAGTTTTCAATTTTACACCATTCAATATGATACTGGCTGTGGGTTTGCCATAGATAGCCTCTATCAGTTTAAGAATGTCCCTTCTATGCCTATTTTCTTAAGTGTTCTAATCATGAAGGGATGCTGGATATTATCAAAGGCTTTTTCTACATCAATTGAGAGAATCATGTAGTATTTGTTTTTTAATTTTTTTTATTGATATGATGTAGTATATTTATAGATTTACATATGTTGAACCACACATAACTAAAATTTAATGTTTGGCATATATAAAATGCCAAGCTAAGACCCAATATTACCACATATAGAAAGGTAAGATTTAAATTCCAAGACAGAATATATAGAGAAATATCAATTTAAACAATGTAACAACAAATATGCCCATAATAATAAAATTAGAATAACAAAGTTTAGAAAAAGAATAAAGATACACCATACCTAATAGGTGTGAATTTACACACCTTCTTCTGCACAAAATAAGGTATGTAAATAAAACATATACCCCCTAATAGAATGACATTTTAAAAACAATTATACAAGAATAAAAAATAAAACTTCACTACCATACACACTTAGAAATATCATTTCAAAAAGAAAAGAAAAAACCCTTCAAAATAATATAGTATTAAAGTAGTTAGAACTAATTTTTCTTTTTTCTTTATTAAATCATAGCTGTGTACATTAATACAGTCATGGGATATAGTGTGCTGTTTTTATATACAATTTGAAATATTTTCATCAAACTGGTTAACATAGCCTTCATGTCATTTTCTTAGTTATGGTGTTGAACTAATTTTTCATTCACGTGAAATATGTCAGGACCCAAGATATCACTAAATAATGCACTAGATCAAGAACAAATGGTGTTTTTCTAATGGCACTTAGTGGGTAATATAGTTTATACTGAATGCTGGTTTTCTTTTCTCCTTCCCCATCCTCCTCCACCTTACCCTTTTTCTCCTTCTTCTGCTATTTTCTAAGTGCTTTGTTGGAAAAAGAGAATATCTAACAGTTAAAATAAATTTCTATTGCTTTAGTAAAAGATAGTAAACTAAAGGTAATGGAATCTTAGGTTTAAAGTGTTAATACAATGGTTCTTTTTAAAAATGTTAAAATATCAAAAGGTTGATGAATCAATCATATCTACCAGAGACATTATCTACTATCTGACTGATTGATTTTGGATGTGTGAGAAAAGCTAAACTGCCTTTATAGATGACATGAAATACACATTGGTAACAAATTACCCTATTTTATGAATGTTTAGAAAATGCAAGCTTAGAGGATAACTCAATTTTCCTGTGACTGGCATTGTAACTGAAACATTTGGGTATCCAACTATGATGTAGGGAATATAAATAGCTGCTCTTAAAAGCATCAGCGTTGACTCAAAGGAGAAAACTTTATTCTCTGCCTCCTCTTGAGGAGACAATCACACCTCTGTCTGCTCTCTTCACAGGCACAGTGGTGTCCTCACACTCTTGTCAAGTAAGTGCCAACAGGATGGAATATAAATCAAGCTTATGTAAAATATATTTTTGTTCAAGACTTTAAGATCCTGCTTCCTACATTATTCTCACTTCTACAGCCAAGAGCCACTTAATTCTTTTTTCTCTGTAACCCTAATACTCTCTCAGAACTAAAGGAAGAAAAAAAAATTTCTAGTTTAGTATACAAAGCCAAAATTGTCAGTTCTATACTCCATGCTATTCTGACGTTTCCCCTCCAGTTTCTTATTAACTGAGTTCTGGGCCCTCTTCTAGTTCATGAAAACTAGGGTCACTGTCTCTAAAAGCTGGCCTTACAGTCAAGGCCACTGATTGTCTTTTGCCAGTTTTAGAAATGACAAGTTAAAGATAAATCAGTGGGGACTGAAGCAAGAAGTATAGTTCAAGAGGATGAAAGTAATGGTGACAATTGTCAGCAAGACTTATGTAATAAATTAAGTTTGGAAAATAAACAAAAAAGTCACTGTGAGTTTGAAGCTTTAGGATGAATGACAGATCTCAAAGGAGAACTGAGTATTAAAAACACTTCTAAATACTGGAATCAAGTTGCATTAGTGCACAGGTGGGAATCTGATTAAGGATCGATGTCAATAGAAACTTAAACTTCAGAAGCAGATCCAGATATTTCTTGGATTTGAGTAATTCAAGCCTTCACCAACCTACTGTACTCTTTGATGAAAAGTTCTCTTTGGAGAAGCATTGGAAGGAGGGTATTTGTAAGCCACAGGCAACCTTCATCTATCAAAGAATGTGGTAGTCAATCAAGCAAGTAGCTCTATTCTTGTTTTTACAAATCTTAAAAGAGAGCTGTAAGTATAGAGTATGGAGGAGAAAAGGAAGTTTTGAGTTTTGACACAGTAGACATTTTTTTCTTACCTATTGCTTTGTCTTAGTGTATAAAACAAACAAAGCAATAGCTCAATATTTAATCATGTTTGATGGGGGTACAATTGATCAGACTGGTTGACAACAGAAAAGACGATGGTCAGGAGAACTCAAAAGTAACATAAAAATAGAGTATTCGGAATTGGGAGTAAAATTAGCTTTTTATTGGAAACAATGAGTACATAAGCATGGAAGTTTATTTGCTTGTCAGTTCCAAGTATGTGAGTCACGAGTTTCATTAACACATTTACATTTACATGTAGGTGTGCACACATGCACACACACATGTGCATACCCTGAAAGGAAGACAGTGAATGTGCAAATCAAGCAGCTGAGTTTCAGCACTGAGCACATATCAGTAGATGGAAAAATACGTGTGGAAGAAGGTAACAGGGAATGCAGAATGATAGCTAGAATTCCTATAGTAGGCGTGTGTGTATGTGTGTATGAGAGAGAGTTTGAGGAAAAGACACATAGAATGAGATCTTAATTTTTCTCAGTGTATTTTTAACTACAAACACAATGTTGTACTGCAGACCTCTAGAAATTATCCTCTTAAATATCTAAAACTTTACATATATTGAACAGCAACTTCCTAATTCCCCCAATTCACAGCCCTTGGAAACTGCCATTCTAGTTTTTGCTTCTGAGTTTGACTAATTTTTAGATACTTTGTGTAAGTATAATCACTCAGTGTGTGTCCTCCTGTGGCTCAGTTCACTTGGCCTAGTGTCCTCAAAGCCCATTCATATTGACACATACAGCAGTATTTCCTCCAATTTGCCCTAATAATATTCTATGGTATGTATATACCACTTTTTTAAATTGATTCATTCATTTAAGGGCGATTAGATTGTTACCACTGTATCTTGTTTATTGTGGAAAATGCTGCAATAAACATGGAAGTACAAATCTCTTTCTGATACTCTGACTTCAACTCTTTCAGATAAATACTAGAGGTTTGACTGTTGGATCATTCGACAGTTCTATTCACATGGGTTTGAAGATTGTCCACAGCAGCTGCATCATTTTATATTCCCACCAGCAGCACACAGATTTCCCTTTCTTCTACATCGTTGCTAACACTTGTTACAGTTTTATTTTTAATCTTGGCTCTCTTAAGAGGTATGTGATGTTTATCTCATTTTCATTTTGATTTGCATTACCCTGATAATTCGTGTTCTTGGGCACCTTTTATTATAATTTACTCACTGGGAGTGTATATTTCTTCTTTGGAGAAATGACTATTCAAGTCCTTTGCCCATAATTTTAAATTAGGTTATGTTTTACTCATTTGTTCATTTGTACTCAATTGATTTGTAAGAGTTTCTTTGAATGTTGACTCCTTAGGAGATAGGTGGCCTTTTCACTTTGCTGGTTTGTTTTCTTTGCTCGGCAAAGACTTTTTAGTTTGATTCAGACCACTTATCTATTTTTGGTATCATATTCAAAATCCTTGCCAAGACCAATTTCATAAAACTGTTTTCCTGTATTAATGTAGCAGAAAATCTAGTTTCCGACAGTACTGAAAGAATATGAAAACCATGTTTCTAATGTAACCTTTTATAAAACAAGCCTGTTGGAAACTGGGAGCAAATGTATCTAGAAGATGAATCTAATAGAAAGATCTAGCTCAGGTTCATTATAGAATTTAAGAATATCTCTTACAGGTATCCCAAGGACATGGCTGAGATGTATTTCCCTTGTTCATTGTTGATTTTATAATTTTATATCGAATCCAAAACTCAAATTGGATATATATTCAAATTATCACATCCTACAATTATACCTTTGGTCAAAATAACTGCAAAATGTCTGTAATATCATAGTCTGTTAATCAGTAGGAGAAAAATTCTAACAAAACAAAATAGCAGTTATGTTTAATGAGGTACATGGTCTCATATGCATACAAGGTACTTTAAATTTGGCTTCAAATTTAAATTCAAATGTTCATCAGTGAATTCTCACCACTGTTTCCATTATACCCATGTGCTAGCTTTATTGGCATTTATTCTTCAGATTCTTCCTTTGTTTTGACAACTCTCTGTCTTTCCATCCCCAGTTTCAGCTGCCTAGGGTGCTTTTTTTACCCATCTCCCCTGATTTCCTTTCCTCTTTTGGCAAGCTAATATATTTCACTAACTAGTTAGAATTACCTTCCTGGACTTCCTTATTAAGGATAGACTGCTCGCTGAGATACTGCATGATAACTTTTTTTAAAAGTACTTAATAAGTGCTCAACTGGACTACAGCTGCTTAAATGTAGGGAATATGTATTACTTCTTCATTTTAATATCACCAGTAATTTTCCAAATATTTGCCACGTTAAAAAACGCTCAAAATTGAACATTAATGATTTCGATATGTATATTGCCAAATTTACATTCTATATTAATATGTAGAATGTAATATACATTTTTTACTATTAAATATATAAATTTAATATTATTATAAAATATTATTATAAAATTTCCTATTATTATAGGAAATTAATTTTTTAACAGGTTCTAATCCCTGAGAAAGATTGTACACTATATTGAGGATAATTTTTAGGTGACATTTATATTGATTAATGAGCATACCATTTCATTCTTCAAGGGAAATCATTAAATTTGCACAAAGTTATCCAATCCAATGTTTAAAAGTGGGAGTTTTTCTCACTTTGAGATTAGTTATTATTTTGAGATTCACTAGTTTTAAAAAACTTTTAACTCTATAACTATTTTTAATTATTTTTTTCTAGCATAGTTGTTCTTTCTTTATTTTTTTATTAAGTCACATACACATACATCATGAATACATTTATGCATATGTGGGTACAATGTGGATTTTTTTATACAATCTGACATGCTTACATCAAATGAATCAACATAGCTTTCATCTCATTTACTTAATTACTATGTTAAGACATTTATGTTCTACACTTGACAGATTTGACTAGTACCCTTGCAATATGCTCCACAGGTATGTTCCTGCCATTTGCCCTCCCTCTGTCAAACTCAAAACTCTCTTTCCTCCCCCCTGCATTTTTCTCCTTCATCCTGGGCTATAGTTGTGTTCTATTTTTTGTATGAAAGTGTGAGTAAATTTAAGTTGGTGTCATAGAAGTACTGAGTACATTGGATACTTTTTCCTCCATTCTTGAGATATTTCACTCAGGAGAATATGTTCCAGGTCCATCCACATAAACATAAAAGAGGTAAAGTCCCCATCTTTTTAAAGGCAGCATAGTATTCCGTGGTATACATATACCACAATTTATTAATCCGTTCATGGGTCAATGGGCACTTGGGCTTCTTCCATGACTTGGCTATTATGAACTGAACTGCAATGAATAATATGGTGCAGATATCTTTTTTGCAAAGTGATTTTTGGTCTTTTGGATATACTCCTAGTAGAGGAATTGCAGGATTCAATGGCAGGTCAATTTTTAGATCCCTGAGTGTTCTCCAAACTTCTTTCCAAAAGGAACGTATTGTTTACATTCCCACCAGCAGTGGGGAAGTGTTCCCTTTTTTCCACATCTGCACCAATATCTGTAGTTTGGGGATTTTGTAATGTGGGCTACTCTTACTGGAGTTAGATGGGATTTCCAAGTGGTTTTGATTTGCATTACTCTGATGATTAAGATGATGAGCATTTTTTCATGTGTCTGCAAGCCATGTCCCTGTCTTCTTTGGAGAAGCTTCTGTTCAGGTCTCTTGCCCATACTGAAATGGGATCACTTGTTCTCTTCTTATTAATAAGTTTGTCTTGTCTGTGGATTCTGGTTATCAGAACTTTGTCAGAAACCTAACCTGCAAATATCCTCTCCCATTCTGAGGACAGTTTACTTGCTTTACTTACTGTGTTCTTGGTAGTGCAGAAGCTTTTTAGTTTGATCAATCCCAGTAATTGATTTTTGGTATTGCTTCAATTGCCCTGGGGGTTCTCCTCATAAAGTTTTCTCCCAGGCCAATTTCTTCAAGTGTTTCCCCTGCACTCTTTCCAAGAATCTTTATGGTTTCATGTCTTAGGTTTAAGTCTTTTATCCAGTGAGAGTCAATTTTTGCTAGAAGTGAAAGGTGTGGGTCCAGTTTCAGTCTTCTACAAGTCATCAGACCATTCGCACAGCACTATTTATTAAATAGGGAGTCTTTCTTCCAAGGAACATTTCTTAAACTGATGAAGGCCATCTATAGCAAACCTATAGCCAATATTATATTGAGTTGAGTAAAATTGAAAACATTTCCACTCATATCAGGAACCAGACAAGGTTGCCCATAGTCTCTACTGTTTATTAACATGGTAATGGAAGTGTTAGCCATTGCAATCAGGCAAGAGAAAGTAATCAAGGGTATCCATATAGGATAAGAGGAGATCAAACTGTCATTTCACATTTGCTGTGATTATATACCTGGAAAATCTCAAAACTCTTAGAAGTGATCAAAGAATACAGCAGTGTCTCAGGCTACAAAATCAATATTCACAAATAAGTAGAATTCATATATACTAACAATAGTCAAGCTGAAAAAACAGCCATGGACTCTATTGCCTTTGCAGGAGTGCCAAAGAAAATGAAATATCTGGGAGTGTACCTTAGAAAGGACGTGAAATATCTCTATAAAGAGAACTATGAAATTTTGAGAAAAGAAATAGCTGTAGATATCAACAAATGGAAGAACATACCATGCTCATGGCTGGGAAGAATCAACATTGTTAAAATGTCTAAAGCAATATACAGATTTAATGCAATCCCCATTAAAACACCTCTGTCATAATTTAAAGATCTGGAAAAACTAGTACTTTATATATGGAAACAGAATAAACCTCAAATAGCCATGACATCACTCAAAAATAAAAACGAATCAGGTGGAAGCACTCTACTAGACTTCAGACTATACTATAAATTTATGGTAATCAAAACGATGTGTTATTGGCACAAAAATAGAGAGGTAGATGTATGGGATAGAACTGAGAAGCAAGAGATGAATTCAGACACTTATCATCGTTTGATCTTTGATAAGCCTAGTTTTTCTTTATAAATGTTTCTTTGCATATTGTCTTTTTAAAAAAAATGGTTCATCTGATTAAATGTAAGATGAGTGGTATAAACTTCCCACTAATTTCTTTATTTATAAGATGTCATCTGTCACCATTGGTTATGGAGAGCCTGGTTTTCCTAGTATCTTTCACATTGCTGAAGAATTTCTTTTAAATACAAACATCCAAATGTGAGAGAGGATCATGAACTTGAGTGCAAAATTTGCAGTACTGAGAAAGATAGTGAAGTAGGGGGCAAAAGGAGGAGACAAATCTGAGAGAAATATTGGAAAAAAAACAACTGGCAGTTCTAAAAACATGGAAAAAAGGATCAAAAAATCTGAGCAATGAATTTAATGATTTCAAATCTGCATATTTATTTATTTATTTATTTATTTATTTATTTTTGAGACGGAGCCTCAAGCTATCCCCCTGGGTAGAGTGCCAAGGCATCACAGCTCATAGCAACCTCCAACTCCTGGGCTCAAGCGAGTCTCCTGCCTCCGCCTCCCAAGTAGCTGGGACCACAGGCGCCCGCCACAAC
>CAUYQV010027824.1:0-41544 GCA_963574575.1 Galagoides demidoff | reverse complement strand
AAATGCAAATCAAAACTACTTTGAGATATCATTTAACACCAGTAAGATTAGCCCATATCACAAAATCCCAAAATCACAGATGCTGGCGTGGTTGTGGAGAAAAGGGAAACTTCTACACTGCTGGTGGAATTGCACACTAGTACTTTCTTTTTGCAAAGACATCTGGAGAACACTTAGAGAACTAAAAATAGACGGGGCATTAGGGTCATTCTTATTCCCTGCAGGAGTCCTCCCAGCATTGAAGTTTTACTCTTCCTGTCTCAGAATCTCTGGTCTTGACTCTCTTCCTTCACCACTCCCACCCCACTCACTCTGACATTCAGTCTTCCCACACACCAGTTCTCTTTGGCTGTGCAATATTTACTTCTCTGTTTTAAATATCTTCCTTTAAGAAGAGTGTATATACCCTTGAAGACCAAGTAAGGTGATTTCTCTGTGTGCTCATCTTTCTATATTTATTGTCAAAACAGTACTTATGGCACTGCCCTGTAGTTAACCATTTACTTGTCCTCCACACCTTCTAGAATGTGAGCTCCCTGAAGGTAGAGTCTGCATCATGTTCCTTATCCTTTCTGCAGTTTCCAGAGCAGGACCTGGGATATGGCAAACTTCAGTAAATTGTGATTAACAAATCAATTAACTTATTAATAAGTAAAGGGAACACAGGTCAGAGCAAAGAGAAAGAGTTGACTGCCTGGGATGACTCTAGAATCCTGGCTTTAAGGGAGAAACCAAATGGTAGTATTATCCTGTTTTCTTGCTATTCAGCTTCTCAGGTGAGGGAAAAGAAACAGAAATCAATGTAGAGAATCTAGGCTATGACATGAAGTTTTTCAGGGGTAAAATTTGGTACTTGGTGCCAGGTCCACTTAAAGATTCAGGAAAAAGAAAAAACTTCTGGGCTATGACACACTCAAAAGCATACAGGTAAATTACTACTTATGTGACTGTGTATAAATTATCCCACTCTCTAAGCCTTTTTTTTTTTCCCAAATGCAACTAGAAATTACCATCACTGGCCTGTATACATTACTATTTTTTTTAATTTGTATTTTTGAAATAACTGTAGACATACAGGAAAACTACAAAATTAGTATACAGAGACTATTGAATGCTTTTCCCAATTATGCCTATTGATGACATCATACACAATAGTGGTACAGGATCAAAAGCAGGAAAAATGACTATTTGTTGACAGAACCAAATGAGATGATGGGAATAAACATCATATTTATTGTATGATATTATTATGTTCATTTTTTTTAGACCATTAGAGTAGAACCTCATAAGTTGATCACTCAAAAGACTATAACAAAGTGGTCGACATATGGAGGTGGTAAACATAAGGTACTAGACCGACTATACTGATATGTACATGTGGAACATGTCCAGTCTATGAAATTAAGGTTGGGGCTGATGTAGGAAGGTGGTCAACTATGGAAGTTCTATTGCACTTACTATAAGATTTCTATATGCTTGGTATTATGCTGGAAACTTGGGGTACATTTATGATCAAATTAAGTCTGGCCCATGCCCTCATGGAATTTACATATAGTGACAGAACATAAAGATATAATATAATATAATAGAGTAAGTTCAATAGGTTCAATAACAAAAGATAGCTATGTCTAATTCAAAGCAGAAAAGAAGATGATATAGTCAGATAGAGCTTCCAAAGATGCATTTTTAAGTCGAGCTTTAAATCCAGATAAATTAGAATTGTCCAGGTAAAGGACAAAGGAAAATATATCCAGCTATATTATATAAAGAAAGAATATATATGTTCTTGTGTATTTTAGTTTGTATGATTTCAATTGCTGTATTTGTTGTGCAAAAATGGTTCAGTAGTAGCAATTTCATATTATTTAGCCTAATGATTCTGCATGGTTATATGAATGTTGTCATGAAGATATCAACCTAAAAAGTGAAAAAAAAATTAGAAGTAGTTTGGAATTTATTCTAAGAACAGTTGGGAACTAGATTACTTCCCAAAGCAATTTACAGATTCAATGAAATCCCATTTTAAAATACCAACATCATACTTTGGATATTTGGAAAAAATAGTTCTTTATTTCTTATGAAACCAGAAAAAATAACCCATATATCCAAGGAATTTCTTAGTAATAAAAACAAAGCTGGAGGCACCCTACCAGACTTTAGGCTATATCACAAGTCTACAGTGATCAAAACAGCATGGTATCAGCACAAAAATAGAGACACAGACATTTGGAACTGAATAGAAAATCAAGAGATGAAACCAATCTCTTATAGCCATCTGAGCTTTGATAAACCCAACAAAAGCATACAGTGGGGAAAAGAATCCCTATTCAATAAATGGTTCTGTGAGAACTGGATAATTAGATGCAAAAGACTGAAACTTGACCTATACTTTTCACCACTTATGAAAATTGATTCAAGATAGATAAAAGATTTAAATCTAAAGCACAAAATAATAAATGTCCTAGAAGAAAGTGTGGGAAAAACTCTTGAATATGTTGGCCTGGGAAAAGATTTTATGAAGATTTCCTTAGCAATTGCAGTAACAACAAAGTTAACAAATGTAACTTAATTAAATTGAAAAGCTTCTATACAACTAAGGACACAGCAATCAAAGCCAATAAACAATCTTCAGAATGGAAAAATATATTTGCATATTATGAATCTGACAAAGGGTTGACAACTAGGATCAACAAAGAACTCAAATTAATAAACAAGAAAGAACAAACAATCCTATCTATCACTGGGCAAGACTCACGAACAGAGCCTTCTCTGAGTAAGACAGAAGAATGGCTACAAATATATGAAGAAATACTCATTGTCCTTAATCATCAGAGAAATGCAAATCAAAACCACCCTGAGATATCACCTAACCCCAGCAAGATTAGCCTACATCACAAAATCACAAAGTTGCAGATGCTGGCACAGATATGGAGAGAGGGGAACATTTTTACACTATTGGTGGGACTTCAAACTAATATAGCCTCTTTGGAAAGAAGTATGGAGAATCCTCAAAGAACTCACATTAGATTTCCCATTTGACCCCATAATCCTACTACTAGGTATCTACCCAGAACAAAAAAATCACTTTATTATAAGGCCATATGCACTAGATTGTTCACAACAGCTCAATTTACAATTGCCAAGAGGTGAAAACAACCTAAGTGCCCATCAACTCAGGGAAGGGTCAACAAACTATGGTATATGCATACCTTGGAATACCATTCAGTCATTAAAAAAATGAAGACTTCACATCTTTTGTATTAACCTGGAGTTGAAACACATTCTTCTAAGTAAAGTATCCCAAGAATGGAAAAGCAAATATCCAATGTACTTAATACTAATATGAAGCTAGTAGACAATCTATCCAGGCTCACACAGGATAAAAACTCATTTCAATTCAAGTTGGAGGGGCAGGGGGAGAGGGGAGAAGGGAGAGGAGGTTCAGAGGGCTCAATTGAATGGATACAATGTGGAGGTGTACGGCACATCTATTGGGTGCAGGAAACAACTACAAGAGGGACTCTACCTAACAAAGTCAAACATTGTGTCCTGTACCTTCACATTAACCTAAGATAAAAAAAAAAAAAAAGAAAAAGAAACAGGAGAGCATTATAAACAAATTGGCATTTTAGGAAAACTATTCTGGCTTCCTATAGAGAAAGGAACATGATGGAGAACATGGGGAGGTGGAGGCAGGGAAACCATCCAGAGGTGGTAGCTTTAAGCCAGGCAAGACTGAGCTAGAGGATGAAGAGAAGTGGGGAAAATTGCTTCAAGATAGAATGGACTTAATATGGAGATAGGCTGTATAGAGATGTAAAGGGAAGCAATAGTAAAGAAGATACAAAGGTTTCTAGCCTAAAAATATACACCCGTGTACATACATAAATGTACATGGCGGCATGATTCATGAAATGGACACAAGCAGAGGAGCACATGTTGTAAACTATGAAGTACTATTAAATATAGGAGAGAGATTTTTCTATATGTGAAATATGTGTAAAGCATGAGCATTTTCTAATCTATTTTCAAATGGATTAGAAAAAATAAGTGGCCTGCATTTGGAGAGGAATGCTAGGCATGGCTTCTACACAGTGTATCATAATTGGTTTGTGGTGTCATTTAGTAATGCCAGGACAATTCATTAAGAGGATCAAAAACAAGCAGGTGTTTCTGCTAGGGCTTGCCCTCCCAGACATGCTCACAAGCACATTCACATACAACATCCAACCTAGGGCAGAACTGAACTTGCTGAAACATCCAAACAATCCTTTCTAGAACACTGTAGCGAAGAGCATTTTTCATTCAAGAGTGGACATTAATCAGAAATGAAAAAGAAAAGGTGCTCAGGAGATTGGTAATTAAATAGACCACCATGTTTATTACTTTTCACCAGATCATTTAAATAAGAATCAATCAGCAGACTCTAAATGCTGCCATTGTTTGCTGACTTAAATAAGTGATGTCATCAGTCCCAAGGGGCCAGAGATCAATTAGACTACTGTTTTTCATTAACTTGATTTGCTATTTGTGTATGAAGTCCACCAGTTGATTAAGTGTTGCTCTGGACTTGGAGACACATCTTTAAGCTTTATTTTTAAGCTTCCCACGGGGCCTAGTGTAATGCCTTATACTTAATAATCACTCAAGAACATTGTTGAATTTTAATCATTGAATATTAGGAACTTTATTAGAAATGAAACCCAATGAGTTATAAAAAGTGATTTATTTTCAAACTAACATTGTCAGTGATAATCCTTTAAACAGTGCAAGTGTTGGTAAGGTACTTTGTCAGCTTTTCAGGAAAACATCATTTCCTTTAAGTTGACAAAAGGTAATTTATCAAAAGGAAGTAAAGAGAGGAAGGAGTTGTATTGAATAAATTCCAAGAAATGCATTTCTTGGAAGTAACAGACTGATTAGTGTTATTAATTCATAAAATATGCCAACATAAAATCTTGATGACATTCACATAATTGTGTTTTAGAAAGTTTTTCTCTTAAGTACGGATTGCAAATCCCCTCTTTTAACTCACAGCCAATTGCCAATAGGGAAGTTTGTTTTTTTTTTTTTTGGCAGGGGTGGGGGAAGGTGGAGGAATCTACTGCCATCAATTTCCCATTATTATTATTATTTGATTATTATTGGTAAAGAACCACTCTCCTCCTCACTTGATGTGACAGGTGGTGTTTATGCTGTCTTCATATTAGCTCAGTGTGATTTTAAAGGAGCATGAGATGAAAGTCTTGCCCTCTTTCTGGCTTGTGGCACTTCACATGATTTCATATTAGTGAAACTGAGAAGTTAATATGAATCCCAGTTTTGTTTCATCCTCCACCTCACAGCTCACCAAGATGGCATTCCCAGCCTGAGGGCTGAAGAAGTGAGGCAGAGGACCCTTACCCTGCAAATGATGAAGATGTTTGGCTAACACAGCGGTGCTGGAGGGCCTTGGAAAGACAATAGCAGCAGAGTGGTGCTATGTCTGTGCTTGGCCTGCATTTCACATCGTTTTGTAAAATGTGTTTTATATCCTGGTGACATCCTACAATTCCCCTGATCTCTGAGCAAATTACAATGTTTTTATGAATGAGATATAGCCAAATATTCAGCACTAAAATCCCTTACTTTTTCAGAGGAGAACACCTGGGGTGCTCACCAATATTCTACACACCAGGAAGTTAGGAGGTCCTGACCCAGAAAAGATTTTCCAGATGTGGATTGGTAAGTGCATCTTATCTAGGCTTATTAAAATTATACATAGTATCTTCCAAATACATATAAATATTCCACACACTATCTGTACAGAAATTGGAAACAAATACAACTGGGCTTGGGGTGACTCTCTGTCTCTTGAAGGTTAATCTCTTCTGCATCTCCGGAGAATGGCCCTGTTCCTGCTGCTTAATTTTGTATACAGATTTGTATGGAGATGGGAAGGGAAGAACTATAAGAGACTGCTAAGATGTCACCATGTGAATAAAGGCTAAACTTATACAATTTTTTGCAAAAACCTCCTGTTGCTGGGACTGATTGTGACTATGCTGCTCACTCTCAAGGTGCTGACAGGCATTACAGGGCCAGCAACCTCTCCCCACATTTTATAAGCAAGACTTACAATTTGGTGAGACCAATACCTTAATTCATCTGATTGCTTTAGTAAGGCCACTGATCTTAGAGGTTGGGGTAGTGCCCCAGTATTCAGAGAAAAACGCTTACTATCCAAAATGGTTCTATAGAGGAGTTTCCATGATTCTGTAGACTAAAAGAAAACACTTTTGTCTCGTGCATTCTATTAGACACCCTTAAGAATTTTTACTTGGAGCAAGCAAAGAAGAGCACAACATTTCAAAGCTGAAAGTAAAAACTAGTTTTCAAATTTATGCCATGGTGGGAAGACAGTTGTAGTGCAATAATCTCTATGTTAGCAGGTAAGAGTTTCTGATACGTAGAACTAAACCTTTTCCTGAATGTAGACTGGATCTTTTATTACGAGGCCCCAGGCCCTCAGGCGAGGAGGATTATGGAGGAGAAGGGCCACCACGTATCTCTGCTCTGTGTTTGTCCCCTCCTGTGGGGGCATCCCCCGCCTGGCACTGAGGGTGAACACACACTGACTTAGCTGCTTTAAGGAAGTGGCTTTTGGGATCCTGTGAACGGTTGTTTGTTGATTGATGTCCAATCATTTGAGCAGATTAAGTAAGAAATATTACCCTTTCTTTTATCTAACATGGTCCATTATAGACCTTGCTTGAGCAAAGAGGAAGAATGAGCTGCTGAACCTCAAAGGCTCATCATCCAAAGAAAGCAGCACTGTCAATAGCTCCGTGAAATATGGGGGGAGCGTCCAAAACCACAGCTATGGTAGAGCTGCCAGTTGACTTCCGGAATGGCCCACTCAGACAGGAAGTCGGTCTGCGTAAAACTGAGCACAAGGATGCAGCCCAGAAACAGTCCCTACGGCGGCACCGTACCTAACAAAGTAAACCTGCCAGCCTGCGAATACACACACATGCACGTACACACACGTACTCGCACACACATGCACAGCATTCACAGCCCTCACAATGTGAAGAAGCTTTAGTTGCTTGTTTCAACTCCTGCTGAGTTGGAAGTTCTGTGGAAGAATGTGAACTCAGGCCAAAGGAGTCCCAGTGACAGCTCCCTTCATTTAATTAGCTCCACCTTTAGGCTTCTGCAAGGGATGCAAAGGACAGCTCCGATTTCAAAGAAGGCAGAAAGGAAGGAGATTATATGACATCATTGATTACTGATACTTTCAAACCTCTGTTCATACCATTTTGAGTGTTAGCTAAGAAAAGGAAAATCCCCTGTACTTCCAGTTCCTCTTCCTAGGTCCATTCAATCTGCCTTCTAGAAATAGCTATTACCCAAAGTTCTACTTTATATTGTATTAGCAGCTGAATTATTAATTAAAATGAAAACAACATTTTAATAGGCATAAAAATCATTTGGAAATGAGACAAAATGTTCTAGGCAGTGCCTGCCTAGATGCAGACCTAAAGCAAAAACAGCCTGACAGTTTGATTATTATGCACATTAGCACAATGTAGTTGGCTCCCAATTCCTAGAATAAAGGCCCCCTCTCTGCATAAATGTCTCTCCTAGTTGTTTGCTTTTCATTGCATTTATGTGAAAAGCCTCAAGGATAACTCTCTCCTTCTAATTAATCCCATATATTATGTTAGGCCCCTATCTCTGTTCATGCTGTCATAGAAGTCTTGACTTGCTGTTTCTTTTGCACCCTTGGGTAGAGGGACCCTGAACTAGGGCTTGGTGTTCCAAATTTTATCCTCATGGAGACTAAACAGACCTTCACTGCTTACCACCCCCTCATCCCCTTTGCCCATTCTACTCCAGCCACAAGGGCATTCTTTTTCTGTGCCTAACTTTTTCTTCTGTACCTAGCTCTCAGACACATATTGAGGCAGGGATGCTGTTAACTCTGGTTTGGCAAGTCTTCCCAAGATAGTTGCATGACTCAACTTCCTCTCTACCTTCAAGTCTCGGCTGAAATGTCAACTTCTTAAAGAGACTTATCCTGACACCTGACTCCTATAACCCTTTGAACTCTCAGTCCCTTCACTGACGATTTTTTTGATGCCTATCACTTTTCACTTACTAACCTATTAGTTAATTTACATTTGCATTTTGTTATTTCTGTCTCCCATCTAGAATTTAGACATATACACATTCACACACATAAGGTATACATATACATGTTCATAAGGTATATGTATATATGATATGTATAAAATATACATGTATGCATGCTATAGTGTATGTAGACATGTGTGTGTACACGCATGCCAAGAAAGGCTCTCCATAACATTTATTGAATGAATTAATGAAACAGTGAGCCTCTTGGTGTATCAGTTGTTTGTTTCCTTTTTGAAACTTGTCTCTCTTCCAAAGAATAGATTATCACTTGCCCTTTTCCCCTTTAGAACTTGTTTGTCAGTGCTGGCACCAAACACCTGTCTTGTTTTGCTGATGCTGGTTTTTCTCCTCTCCTACAGTATAGTTAGCCCTGCTTTCTTTATTTATTATTAATCAAGTCTTCAAATCCCACTGTCAGTAAGTATAGCAAGAAGGATGTATCACTGACAGAAAACAAGATTAAGTCTTAAATGTGTAGAATTGAAGGAAATCCAGGTACTATCTTTTCTGATCTCATTACCCATCAACCAATCAATGGAAATCTCTTCTCAGGCACCAGGAATTCTAACACACAAGCCGCCCAAGCTGGAAAAACGTCAAAGATTAATTCTCTCTTTTGCATGCAAACCATGTAATTTAGTAATAGCTACTCAACCACCACTGACCTGCTAATTAATCCATAGATTTTGTTGTTGTTGTTGTGCCTTTAATCATTTCCCCTGATAACGGAGTCACTTTAGAAATACTCATTTTCTGCTCAGACTCACCAACTAAATGCTACTAGAGTTCCGTAATAATAAAACACTGAAATATATTGACTCTCTGCCAACTTGTTCTCTTTCTCTTCTTTTCTTCTCAGTGTGTCAGCCAGTGCTACTATGCAGACAGAATATTGAGGGGAAGAAACTGCTAGTAAATGAGAAGTTTGTGTTACAGGTGAGGGTGGAAAATGATTTGTCATTTGGGTCAAGAAACAAGTCAGTCCTGCTCTCTGTGAACTGAAGATTTACCTTTCCTCATGACTTCCCATCAATAATTTTGAATCACTCTGAAAAATACCCAGTTGTGTACGTATGCCTACCTTTTCTAATAACACATGGTTATTTCCCCTCTGCTATCACCAACCCTCAAATGATACAAGTTTACTAATGGGGTCATATTTGCATGACGTGTTAACATTAGACCACCTGCTAAAAATGTTCACAATGCAGTGACCCTATATGGATTCTACCATTCAATTTGAAAGATATCCAGTTGTATCTATTATTGAATAACAACTCGAGTTCTGGATTCTGTTTTCTGCTCTGACTTTCATCTACTGGCCCTTTACAAGTGTCACGTTACCTCTCTGAGCCTCAAGTAGCCAGAATGGGAGGAACTGGACACTTATCTGCCTCACAGGGATGTTCATGAGTTTATGTTTTGTCACAGTCAAGGAAAAATCACACCAATGATTCTAATTTCCTTTGAAATCACAAAAAAACTTAATTTCTTATCCAATGATTGAGAGAAAAGGAATCAAGAGGCCAAATGGTATAGTTGCTCCGCCTCTAGTCACTGGAATCAAAATGAGTGGTGCCAACTTCATGAAGCCAGGTGTATGCACCCTTAGCAATGAGATTAGAGAAAATGTGTTTAGTGAGGACTCTACCTTTACAGCAGCAGTTCTCAACCTGTGGGTCACGACCCACCAAAACTGTTTAAAGGGCCGCAGCATTAGGAAGGTTGAGAACCACAGCTTTACAGGAATTACTTGCACCGGTTTAAATTCCCACAAACCTAGTGAGTCCATCTGAAAACACAGCCAAGACTTTGAATCTTGCTTGCACTGAAATACTTCAAGGTAGGAAACATCAAATTATTTGGCTTTCTTCATGAGAACAGCAGAGTCTTCATTAAGATCTATACCTGTGACCACAGCCAGGGAGACTAATGTTCTAACAATGCAACAGACAAAACAATTAAGGCAGTTAGTTTATGAGGTTATACTTTAATTTCAAAGTATACCTCCCATGATATATATTTTTAGAATATATTATTAAAACTTATATTTATATTTACATATTTATAAAATATATTTATGTATTTTATATTTCAAACGTATTTTTAGAATATCTTATTAAAACTATCTTTTTTGTCAGTTTATACTTTCTTTGACTTTGCTGTTAATCATTTCCAAATATTCTCTTTATCCCCTAAAGCCAAGTTTTACCATCACTGAATATATTTCAAATATATGTGTCTAGAAAAGATTCTAAACAGACTATTCTGGAAATATTTTGAATACTATAGCATATCCAATTCAGGTAAGATCATTTTTTTTTTGTATTTATTTTTCCCTTAAGGCAGTGAATTGCATGGGTGAAAAACACTAGATCTGGAGGCAGACTCTTGGTTAAACTTCTTTTGTAGAAATTTATTTGCTGTGGTGATGAGGAAAGCACTTAACTTCTCTCGGGCTCAAATTTCTTATTAAAGTGGAGATAAGTATAGAACCTACCTTATAAGATATTTGGAAGAGATAAGGATTTCATCTTTGTAAAACATTAGAATATAATTTGGCATGAAGTAAAAACAAAAGAAAATGCAAGCGTATTATCTATTTTTTGGTATTGCTATTGCTAAAGTTATTATTTCAAAGATACACAAAATGACTTAGAAAGGGTTAATCCTCAAAAGACATGAAAGAATCTATGGCTACTAGCTATCTCTTGAGTTTCCAATCAAAAAAAAAATATTATTCTTCAACACAGCCAATCTGCCTGTACTTAAGCAGCCAAGAACCTCAAGAAAATCACACGATGGAGGCTCAGATGATAATACCGTGCAAGGGATTTAGTGAGGAAAAAAACTCTCTTGCAGAAACAGCTATGACACTAAACACTGCTTCAAAGATGCTTGATCTTCGTTCTCCATAGAAGCTTAAGATAAGTGACAGTCAGTCACTGAACCTGCAGCTGGGCTTTAACACTGTCAGGATATGGTGATTGTGTATTAATACAAGCATCTTTCAACAACTCAAGTGGAATACATTTTTATCTATCCTGCCTTCCAACCTCCAATAGTTTGTGAGTATGGGAAGAAGACCCTATGCAGAATTACCCACTTCATGTTCTAGAGAAAGCCCAAATGATAGGCTTTCTAACATAGGGTCTACTCACAGTGATCTGATTATATATTGCAAATACATAGGCCCTATGTTAACACAACAGTGAAAGTAAAAACTGATACATTAATAGCTACCATTTTCCCAACAAAATATATAACAGGCATCATCTACGGTCCCCATCATTTCACAACAGTGGAGGGAAGGTAGTGATTTAGGAAGATATAAAGAGCTGAACTTATCTTGCAATGCTTCATATAATTGCAATGTTCTTACATTTCCCCCTTGACTTGTGAAAATACGGTCACGGTTGTGTTTGGTAACAACTCATCTACATGGTTATTTGATGTAATCCCAGAAGTAGGGGTAGATTAGCTTTGTCTGGGTGCTGCGGCTTGTTTATTTATAAAAAGGACATGATTCGCTTCTTACCACATCCAGTGGCTTTCTCTCATCCTTCTTAAATGTTCTGCCACGTGCTCTGACCATCCTTTTCCTTTGGTTTATGCATTACTGCATTAACCTTGTTCTTTCCGTTCACGAATTACCCTTTCTCTCTTTCCCTCAGTAACTCTAGTTCTTGACCTCGACAATGAACTTTCTCTGGGCTATAATCACTGCACCCATTTACTGCTTTCACTGAAAGGCCTCATACCTTTTCTTTGTTCATATTTTATCTTTAAGGAAATTACCTCCAAATCGTTCTCTACAGCACTGGCTTTTCATAAAGCCTCCAAACCTACTGAACGACTCCTCCTTGACATTTAATGTCCCCTCATTATGTCTGTAACCACGTCAGTGCACTTCAGGATGTCATCACATTTTGGCCAATGGAGAACGTTTTCCAAAATTTTAAAAGAAACCTGTGACTTTTTACCCTCCTTAACCCAATGTCTACATAATGCCTTTTTATTGGTGTGTAATAGTTATAAATATCTGGGGGCACCTACCATATTTTGATAATTGTACACAACGTGCAATTATCAGTTTTCCCATTTTTTAATGTCCCAAGTCTTCTGTTCTGTACCTGACCTAATGATATTTATTATACTCTGGTGTTACTATCATAGCTGCCTCTACCGGGCATCACTTCCACATTACCCACATTAAATAGCACTGACATAATTCAAACATTTTCATTTTATTAAGCCACTATCCTAAATAAAAATGTATAGCACTTCATTTTTGTCTTTCAGATTCATGCACGAAGTCCTCATCCTGGTACTTTAAGGCCCCTCTGAGATCTTGCAGTGACATCTTCCAAAGCTCCCAGGGGAGAACAGTTTTTCTGTGGTCACTCTGGTCATTTGTCACACTCGCCCCTGTCTCCCACCTAAGGTGGGAGCCTTATCCCCTCTACAGGAAACTAATCTCTCTCACGAATTTGCTGTGTCTCTTTTAATTCAGGCTGCCTTTTCTTTCCCAGGAATTTCAGCACATTTATTATTAGTATTTTAGGGTCTAATAATTTTAAGCTAGCTATTACATTTATACATATTATTCTTACAGAAATTCTTCCCGGGAAGTTGGAGCTAAGTCCTCCTTTTGTTTACTGTTGTCCACAGTACTTAACTTTGAGCTGAGTTTCTAAGTGACACATCTCCAGTTTAGTTTTAGATCAACACTCATAAAAATATTTTTATTTAACAAACCCTAGGTATTCGTTGTGATCTTTTTCATTTAAATGCATCTCTTAGAAAGGAACCAGATAGTAGAGCCCCCTAGAAGGGAAATAAAATCATGACATATGTGTGTCTCAGCTCAGATCTCAAGCGTTAATGGGTTGTTCTTTATTACTATGGAAAGATATAAGAAAGTTATTTCCAATCATTAGTTATGAACTCGCATACTATTAAGTTGTGAACTAATTACGCACAGAAGCTTTATAAAAATTGTATTTCTGGTGCCTAGCATAGAACCTGTTTATGTTTTGTTCACTAAATTTAGCTCTTTCAAATTAATTCAAGTCTTTACAGTTAGGCAAATTATAACCTAGGTTCTAAAGAAATTTGTTCATATAATCTTATATACATTATCATATATTTTAAAAATATATTTGAGAAGATGCTTAATAATCTATAAGAGACAAGAAAATGTCACAGGTATCAAAGGGGTAAAGTGGCAAAGTTCAGACCAAGAAGATAGGTAATTTCTGGAAAAAATCCTAGGAAAATATTATTAAGTCAAAGATTCTTTAACATTATATATTAACATAGTCAACATGTCTCTGTTGCTGGATACATGGTGGTGACTACCAGCCAAGGTGTTGACTCCACAGAGATTATACTATAGTGGGGTAGACACACAATTTAGAGGAAAAAAAAAATCTATTTGAATTTTTAAATGTAAATGCCACGTGTCAGGAAGTCAGTCAATAAAGTTATGTTAAACCTCAAAAACTAGGCTCTCAGTAGTAAAATAGGTCACTTCCACAAACATTGTCCTGTGTAACTAATTTGGTACAAAATTTGACTTTGTATCCTATGATATCTGAAAATCAATATGGTGAAATGTGACCTTTGGTTACAATAACACTTGGAAAAGCTTCTTTCTTATTCAACATTCAATAAAGTTTCAAATCTGTAGGTGACGGAAAGCTGAAAGTCATGTTTAATATAGAAAAAGACAGGGGTGGCTCGGGGCCTGTGGCTCAATCTGCTAAGGCGCCAGTCACATACACCTAAGGTGGCGAGTTCCAATCCCCAGCACAGGCCCGCCAAACAACAATGATGGCTGCAACCAAAAAAAAACAATGGCCGGGCGTTGTGGCGGGCGCCTGTGGTCCCAGCTACTTGGGAGGCTGAGGCAGGAAACTCGCTTGAGCCCAGGAGTTGAAGGTTGCTATGAGCTGTGATGCCATGGCACTCTACCCAGGGGGATAGCTTGAGGCTCCGTCTCAAAAAGAAAAAAAAAAAGAAGAAAAGAAAAAGACAGGGGCTACGCCACAAAATAATCTGGACAGGTTGGAATATTGGGCCCAAACCAATGAGATGAAATGTAAATGGAGCAAACATAAAATTCTATAATTGGGGCTAGACAAATGTTTTTAAGCAGGATGCAGAAAGAGATAACCATAAGAGAAAATAACATGATGAATTTGACTCTGAAAATTAGAAATGTTGTTATTCAGACATAATTAAGAAAATAAACAAGCAAATTTTAAACTGGGAGAATATATTTACATAGCATCTATCTGACAAAGGACTAGTAACCAGGTTATATAGAGAACATCTATTACTCAGTGAAAACACTGCAACTTGTTCGGAAATGTGTAAGAAAAATGCATCAGAAATTGATGTATGGGTAGAAAGATGGATAAAGAGATGATAAAGCAATTTTGCAAAATGTTAATACTGGAATTTATGTGATAACTATATGGTGTGCACTATACATTTTTCCAATATTTTGATATGCTAAGAATTTTCAAAAAAGATTGAGAAAAAAGAAGCACATTATAATTACATAAATTAATCTACAAATTTTACCTAGCATATCTAATACAAATTTGAAATGCCAAAAAGAGAAGTTTGCAAAACTATGTAAAAGTTAGTGTGTGTGGCGCGTGTATCCTGTGGTGTAATGAAATAATAGGCCACACAAGTTTCACAGTCATTTTCTCAGCGTGGGCAGAAACAGAAGGAGACAGGAAATGGTTTTTATTTTTGCATATTTGTGCTTTCTGGCTGTTCTACAGTGAATGTGTACTGTTTGTATATTTTCAAAGTAATAATCACTTTGTAATAAAATTTCTTATATTTGGTCTTTTAAAAAAGAGATTAAAAATACATGATTTATCCACTTCTTGACTAAATGGCAGGAACAATACGCAAGTACAAATAAAAGAACGAACTGGCCTTGATGACTGGCTATGGCGGACTAAGCACATGAACAAATCACAAATAAAATAGAGAATTCCAGTGTCAAGGATGGGCAAGTAGAAGTATCTACGGGAAGCTGCATAGGTCACAATCCAGGCACAAGGTCCTCCTTTCATTTCTTTGAATAAAAAACCTCTCCCATATTTCAGGTCTCCTTACACAGTTTCCACCGCCTGACATATAATTCTGCTTCTTTTTCTTCTTGCCAAATTTTACTCATCCTTCAGATTCATTTCTTTTTCTTTTTTTTTTTTTAAGCAGTTTTTGCCCGTGCTGGGTTTGAACCCGCCACCTCTGGTAAATGGGGCCAGCGCCCTACTCCTCGAGCCATAGGCAGCACTCTAGATCTCATTTCTACACAGAATTTCCTAACTTCCCAAACTAATTTAGTGCTCCCTGTCACACTACCGTAAAGCACATTACCCTTCAGTAGCTTTGATGATCATTAATAACTGCACATCTAATATAGGATGGCCTGTTTATCATCAGTGATCCCTGGCAGAAGGGATGTTTGTCACTGTAACATGAGTGTCCACAGTAGAGACTGCCACATTGCAGAGAGTCAATAAATGTTATTCAATAAAGAGTGTTACTGACGTTAGTTTCAGATCTGCGTCATTTACAGGAATGGGAGGATGCTGAGATCACCATGCTTAGCAGGAATCTCAAGACCCCAACCTGCAGGGAGTATGGACAAATGGGGCTAGAAGTAGAGCTTTAGAATGCATTAGCAAGGCGGTATTTTGTGATTTGGCAATGAATGAGCCCCTGCAAAAGAAAAGATAGAGAAAGAAAAGGGCAGATAACTGAGTATCAAGCCCACTACTTGATTTTTTTTTAATCTTTTCCCTTTATCCTCTTTTGTCTTATTTCGTTTGAATCTTTTTATCTTGTCCTTCCTTGTACTGGAAACAAGATGTCAACTTCACTAGCACTAAATTAAAGAGTGTGGATGGGTGACCATCTCCAGGATAAACTTGCTGCTTCAAATCTTGGCAGCCAGGGCCTGCCTTCCAGCTCCTCTACTTTTCTGCATGGCTGGGAAACAGAGACAGCAAATGCAGGAGCAGACTCTAAGATAATATTCTTCTAATACCAAAAGAATGCCAAGAAGTCACAGGGCCTCCTGCTTTCATAGCCAACACAGTCATTCTTCTGTTGAAGATTTGTTCAGTAAGTAGCTAGTAAATGCCTGCTATGGACTAAATATTAGGCCCTGCCATACAGGTTTATGCCCTGAAGTTCATGGTCTGGTGGGACAAGAGACGATAAATATGTAAAAAAAATAAATATTCTATGACCAATCTGAAGATGGTATAAACGGAAGAGAGCAGGAGGTGGATAGCACAGCAAAGAAAATTAAAAAAAAAGATGGGGCAGTCCCGTTGGTTCCCATGAGGAGACGACAGCTAAGCTAAAATCTTAAAATATGAGACAGAATCAGCTTGTTAAGAAATGAAAAGTGTTCCAGGCAGAGGCAGGAGCATGTGAAGGGCCTGAAGTAGAAAACGACTTAGGGTATTCAAGGACTTAAAGGCAGCCCGCCCAGGAAGGCTGGATCAGACGGGAAGAGCTGGATGTATTATGCGGGAGGGTCAACCACGAGAGCTTCCTGGCTGAGGACAAGGCTGTTCGCATCAAAGACAGTGTGTTAGGAACCCACTGACTGACATGATCACATTATCCTAGGAAGTGATCTTAGATAGGCCAATGCATGTTTTGCTGGTTGGTTTATTTTTCTTCTGTTTTTATTTTATTGCTTAAGCACTCAGAGCCTGCTGTGGGTATCTACCTCACATGTCCACAAAGCCAGACTCGAAATTAGAGAACTAACCAACCAAATCCTTAAAAGCAAAAAGCTCAAAGCAATTGTAACTATGTAGGCACGATAACCTAAGAAGTTACATATCAGCATTTAGTAGCTTCATTTTAAAGTCATTTTAAAGATTGGAAAAAAACCCTGTTACTTCTGTCCACTGATAGCAGAAAGGCAATAGACCCACAACTAACCGGGAGTGGGGAGGGCGTAAGACACTACCACACTGCCTTGGTTTTGACATATTCCTAACAGAGCAAGTTGTTAAATGCGTGAATGTGTTTCCTAGGCGTTCTTCTGGAGGCTGCCAGAAATCAGATACTCACTGGTCTGAAATAATTGAGGAATTTGCCTTGTCCCCAGTAAAAAAAGATGGACTGAACTTTCTTTAGAGTTTCTCCTGATAAGAGAGAGAGATCAGAGTCTGGCAATTAGTAGATGCCAAATATATGCTCTTTCTTTCTTGACTGAGAATAATAAGATACATATGAAATTTCTGGGGAGAGGAATATTATCTGTCAATGTCTGATTATGGTAGAAATCTGAGTTTTTATAATTACCATCATACATAAGGAACATTCCAGGTAATACTGTGAAACATTCTCAGCAGCCATAAGCCAGTCAAATGGAAGTTAATGTGCTTTGAAGAACACATCACAAGTGAGAGATGTGAGCACCAAAGTCAGACAGAGCAGCGGTGAGCCAGAGGCGGCCAGCCACAATACGGAGCAACTGAATGCTGGGGGAAGTCTCGCCAAGTAGGATGGTAAACACCATGGGAAAGCCAGGAGGAGTGGAAGATGGAGCCCAAGATGGCAGCAGCCCCTTGGAAGAAATCTTCCCACTGGCACAGACAGTAAATTACCAGCCAAGCAGAGGATGACTCCATGAGGAACATCTAAATCAGGTCAGGTCAGCCCACTGGCAGCAAGGCAAGCCAGTCAGGGGGTAGTTAGCACAGCTCCACAGGCAGGATCAGCACATCCAGAGGAACATGGGATGTGTGATATCTACAGCGTGGGTTTAACTGAAGCCCACCCACTGGTAAGGGCAATGCATTTAAGCAGAACAGTAGGGCAGTGGGCGAAAGCCAAGAGACATGATTTGGCATGTGCCAGGTGAACAGAATGGTCTCCAAGGAAATATCAGCCTTCTACCAACCAACAGGCTTCTGGCAGTGTAAGAGCTGAACACACACTATCAAGTGTGGTGGGGCAGGGATCACAGAAGCAGGCACATAGGACATACAGAGGGAATAGCTAGGCTTCCATGGTGAGAGCCAGCACCCCCCACCCCCACCCCACTGACGTGCTGTGGCCCAACATCCAAGCACAGCCTGAAAAACCAGAAGGGAACTGAATGAGGGGGCAAAAGGTCAAGGTTCAAACTCTCCTTGTGCCTCTGGCCATATGACTTCATATTGAAATTCTGCCTTGCTCTTGAGAATTCATTCATTCTTATAACCAAGTAGCTGTAGTTTTCCCTCCCCAAACCAAATTCCATCCTTGATGTGAGACGGGAGGAGTCCCAGGTGCTGACAGCCTTCCCCAAAGCTGCTGTCCGTCGTCTCTGAGTCCCGGGAGGCATAACCATGGGAAGAAACGCGAGTTGTGCTTTCCTCTAGTGCAGGCTCCTCCACCTGCTTTTCAGTCTATGCTCGCACACACTTGTTCAAATAGCCTGGAGTCCTCTCCGTCACCTGCAGCCAGGAAATCCTTTCCCAGAACTCACATCATCACCTCCATGAGTACAAAAAGCTCCATGTTGTGGTTATTCCAATTTGGCTCACTGGTTGAACGGGAGCCATCTGTGCTGCAGACACAAGATGCAGCGCATCTCCATCCCCCATTCCCACTTCCCCCAGGAAGCCCCGGTGTGAATCTGCACACAAGCAAAGTACCAGTCAAAACGCACAATCACTCCCCACTATCTCAGCATAATATAGTTTAAATGTCTATTTGCTCTTCTGAGACTAAAAGCTACTAGGGCAGAGGTCACCTCTTCCATTCAGTTCTTGATAATGTAAAAAATACTCATGCTAAACTGATTACTTTAGGATGTCACGCAGCAAAGCTGAAACCACAGATAAATTAGGATGTGATCACCCAAGGAAAGAATTTGGCAGAATAAGAGCAAGTTCACTTCTACGACCCCTAGAAGAAGTTCCTCCTACAATCTCCAAAGCAATGTCCTCTTCTCGCCTCCCCTTCCTTTCTCCTTCTCTTCTGGTCCTGTCTCCTCTTGTTTTCTGCCTCCATCCCTTCTCCCTCTCTCTTTCTCCCCCTTTCCTCTCCCTTTCTCTAAATAGAAAGCACTCTGTTCATGTGTCCAATAGTTGAGGCCCAGTGAAGACATAGTTGGAGGAAGAGCAGTTACTTTGCAGTCAGTGTCTGTGCTATGTTCTCTCTATGCATCCTTCAATATTGCCAGAGAGTCAGAGCTAGAGGCCGTATAGGTCTTTGGCAGAGCAATTCTCTGAGGAACACAGGGTAATTCTAGAATAAAAATGAAATAGAAAATGGCCACATTTACAAATAGACCCCTGGGTGGGAACCTTATCTGTGAAATCTTAACCCTCAATTGATACTCACCAGCAAGAGCTGCCCTAATGCAATGCAAAATTATTGGACCAGGGGAGCAGAATTTCTTTTATGTGCCATGACTAGATAGAAAAGCCACCACCAATCAGATCAAGTACAATTTAGCTATTATCTGATAAGGCAACAGTCACAGGGGTAAACTTTAGATATCAAGAACAGAAAGAGAAGTGCCACCATGGCTGCAGGAATGAATCTTACAAAGTTAAGATTGTAATTTAGGACACATGTTCTTATTTGTACTCTTTTTCTCTTACCCATAGGGGACTTGGCTCTGCTGACCTGGCAAAACCATTACTTAAGGGATAGGGCTTTGGGGACAGCATCCATCAGGTTCCCTCTGAAATTTCTGAGATTTTAGGTAACATGAATTATTATCATGTTTGCTTCATAAAAGTGCAAACGGCTACAAACCATGAGGCAAGATTCATAATTTTAAAAGATCTGCGAGTCATACTGACACCTTCCATTACTAATATTACACATAAAGTACGGTATTCTCTGTCCATCCTTGTGATTTCCCCCAAACCTTGTCACAATTAGTCTCTCATTATAAGGCCAGGGAGCGCCCAGCTCCTGCTCTGCTGTGATTTCTAACACCACCGTCCTCAAGCCCTGTGTTAGCAGGTGCCTCCCAGTCTACTCAGCACCACTGCAAATGACAAGGACAGCTACCACTTGACCATCGAGCACAAACTCTGAGGTGAGAGTACCAGGAATTCCCAAGACTTGACCTTTCTTCTGCGCCGACTTGTGAGGGTCAGTTGTAGGGTGTAGCTTTGCCTATGGAGAATACTTGGCAAGAGATGGGAGCACAAGAGCTCTGAAAGTGGTGAATCAAAGCACATAATACGTGTGCCTGCTACGGAGAAGTGAAATGTACATGCTGCATTTATGTACGTGTGTTTTGTCTGTAAATGATAGCCTGCTCATAACTCTTTCATGCCTTCAACTTCTAAAAATTAAGTCAACATTCTTTCAAATGCTTTTCTGATTAGGCTTCCCATGATCGGAACCCACATGCCTTCCCAGAGTGAACAGTTTTCTTACACCTGCCTAATGCCTGGCTGCTGTCTGCTCCAGCCATATTGCTCATCATCTAGTTCCTCAAACACGCAATGCTTTGGGCATTTCCATCCAGAATGTCTGCGCAGAGCTTGTCTTTCTGTTGACCACTTCTCACTCATGCTTTCTGGTTCTACTGCAAGGCCATTTTCCTCACCTTCCCTTGTACTGTGTTGCTTACCATCTATTCCTTAGTCCAATAGCAGTTCTCTACCAAGATACTGATAGCTGTTACCAGGTTAATTCTTGTCCCACCCTGGATGATAAAGAAAAGATGATGTCTGTGCTATGGACCTCAGCACCAGCTTGTTATTTTGTAATATCATTGAGAGAATATAGGCAAAATAGCCAGTCCTCCTCTAGTGGCTTCAAATGACTCAAGAAAACATATAGTCACTGTCTGTGGCCAGTGAAAATATCTAGGCTGGAAAAAGCAGAATTCAGGCTTCCATGTCTACTGGAACAGCCATTGAGTTGGTGTTTACAAAGCTTGATGCAGACAAACCTGGTTTTGTCAACCTCTCCTAGGATTGGGGCAAAGGTTCATGTCCCGGGGACTTTGGAAACTAAAGAAACTGTTTAGAGAGCAGAGACACTAGTGTGGGGATAATCAGATTATTATTTAATCTTATCTCAAATAGAGAATAAAAGGCACTTTGTTGAAAATACCCTTGTGACTGAATTCTGCCTCTCATTTCTCAATGTTTGTTCACTGTGATTAAAAATAACTAATTAATGAATTAGAGTGAGAACAGACAAAAGAGTATTCCCAAGTCTAACTAATTTTCTACAATAGCTGAGAATCTCGCATGGTGTTCAGCACATAATAGGCACTCAGTAAACACAGGCTGAGTGAATGGATGCTGAAATGGCATTTGAAACTATGTCACAGAGAATCAACGTTATCAGTAAAGTTAGTACAGATTTGTCTATTATCATTTCTACTTGAATGAACTGTCAGTTTATCAGAAAGAATACAGATAATTCTGATAATGCTTTTCTTCTTTAAATGTCTTCTCTGTAAGGTATTACCTTCTACCTCAAAATTGACCACAGCCAGGCATGGTATGGCAAACATATGCCTCTTGCTTCACCATCATGACAAAACCCCCAAGCGCATATGATATGTTAAGAGCTGATAAGTGAAATCTGTATGATCCCAAATGTAGTTATTGGCTCTTGGGGGTGGGACAAGGGGAGAGCAGACAGAGAGAAAGAAGGAGGGAGGGGGTGAGGGAAAGAAAAAGCAGAGAGAGGAAAGGGGGGCGGGGTCTTGGTGTGTGATATACATTTTGGGGGCAAGACACAACTGTAAGAGAGGGACTTTACCCAACAACTGCAATCGGTGTAATCTGGTTTCTTGTGCCCTCAATGAATCCCCAACAATAATAATAATTTTTAAAAAGTTTTTAAAGACACACAAAAAAAGCATCAATGTTAGAGGAGGTGTCAGCCTCAAAACATCTCCAAGTCCCTGAGGTAAAGGGCATCTAAACGGTACAGCATGATATCATGGACACACACACACACACACACCACTAGGAAGGAGTGACTCTGACAAGGATCCCCAGTGTAATCACCTGCAGATGTAAATCCACACAAATGCAGGTGGGGCTATTTCAGAGAATGATTCTTGCCTCTAGAACAGGCATCCTCAAACTATGGCCCATGGGCCACATGTAGCCCGCCTAAGACATTTATCCATCCCGCTGGGTGTTTTTGCTGCCGCTGCCTGTCCTGCTTAGCAGCAGACTTATTCCACGGCCCACAGTCCGGCCCTGCAATGGTCTGAGGGATAGTGAACTGGCCTCCTGTTTAAAAAGTTTGAGGACCCCTGCTCTAGAACCTATTGATATAGGATCATAATCCTACTTAGAGATCCTTCTGGGGCATTTCACTGGGTGAGACACTAATTCCAGGCATGTCCCTTGGGGATGTACAATTCTTATCATGATGCTATTCATAAAGACTCATTTTGTATTCTGGTGTCTAACGTAGGTGTATTTTACTAGACAGACTCAAACAGCTACAAGCTGCAAGCCTCCAGTTCCACAGTGGAACATACTGGATAGACGTCTCTCTCCCACTGCTGTGACCATTCTACTGGTTTTAGATTCATGCCATACCTGCTACATTCAGTGCAACAGACTTATGGCTGTGGAACCCCAGGTTTAGGGCATTACCAAGCCTGAGATCTTTACTGTCATGACTATTGCTGTTCTGTGACGTTGGATGTTCCACTCCGCAAGACCTCAATCCCACCTATGACAACTACCATTATTTATAAAAGACCATTTCAGCATGAATGTGCAGACATTCAAAATGTTGATGGGCACGGCCACCTTCTGCCTCCAGCCTCCAGGGAAGATTGCAACAAAATCAGTACCTTTGTCCCCCACAACCCAAAACAGCTTTCCTGCAGCTTCTTCTTAAGGGAGTGAAAGCTGCTTAGAGCAGCGTGTAAATTCATGGCAAGAAGCAATAAAGGTGAGTTTTATACATTCCCATTATTGCTTCTACATCTTTGCAATAATGTTTATTGACATGTTTGAACGGAGCACAAGCTGCAGTTCGGTTCAACTGCCTGTGAAAATGGGACATTTGTCAAGAAACAAACCTCGCAGTTTTTAGTGGCTCTGACAGTGGGTATTAGAAAGGATATTGATGGGAAAAAGGAGAGAGTAGGCAGGCCTAGGGGAAGGGCGTTAGGGAATACACTCAGCACAGATGCCTACGGTGGAGGAAAGAGGGTGGCTGAGGCTGTGTAACTGAACACTGCCCACATTGAGAGGCTGCCAGTGGCCTCGAGCATGTGCACTTGTGTGGGCAACACCGACAAACACTCCCTTTGTCTCCGACGGAGGCCTCCACAGTGATGCTCTCATTTAGAATTCGAGTCCCACTTTGCGCCTTTTACCTCCCAACGGTCTCTCTCCAATGATGGTCCCAATGATAATCCAGTCCTTAGAGCGTGCGTGCCACTCTGTTCTTTGAGGTTCTCACAAAGTGAAAGTGAGCACAGCAACTACTTAGCATACAGCCTGCTTGGCATCATGAAAGTTCCTTCCTAGGGAACACACTTCTTGTGGGTGTGAGGCTCTGCGTTAGAGGGCCGGGTTGTGCACAGACCTTTCCACAGGGAATCCGCGATTGAACAGCAGCATGTTTTAAATTTGTTGATAGAGTAACTCACACGTACGGATGAACAAAGATATTCTCAGTACTGGAATTACTTTTATTTTCCTTTTACCAGTGACCTAAGTGATCAGTAAACTGTGGAGGGGCAGGAAGGCATTTGATAGACAGCTACTCACATCCCTAGTGCAAATATATTTCAAGTGCTCAGGCAATTCATGAAAGTTACTAATAGGCCTTTTCTTTTCCTGGTTGAGATCGGCCTCTGAAATCTTGGCCATTCAGGCACTTGCATCACCGCCCTCTCTGCAACTAAACTGCCAGGTTTCCAAGACAGCTTTCCACGCCTATGGTGCCTGATGCTGGTGAATCAAATCAACATCCCCTTCCTCTTAAAGTTCAGCCAGATGTGAGAGCATTTTACCAATACATTTAGGACAGGGGAGAGTTTTACTTTCTGGATGCACAACATAAAAAAGAAAGAAGAGAGAGTAAGACAAATGGCAATTATTTCTTGACAACAGAATACATTATGCCTAGGATGCCATAATACAGAAATAGGATTGTTTTATCTTGCAAATGTCATCACTATCTATCAAAAAATTCAGAGAGACTAGTTGTATCACCCCACATAGAGTTTATGAGGACCCTGGCCTGCAAGTTAGTATTACCTAATGTCATCCATGGGTTAATGGAATTCCAGAGTTACAATTTCACTTAAATTCTTCTATAACATACTTTTCCACCTAAATTTTCATCTGCTCTCCTTTTCCTGCCTCTCTAAACCCACAGCTTAGCATTTCATTTCAGACTTGCAAAAGCCCTGGGATTCTTTGCTATCTTTTCCTTCCCAGAGCTCTTTGTAAGTAAATCAAACCTGTCTTCACTACACCAGACCCTACATTTAGCAGGCAGGCTCTCAAAGTGTACAAGGGATATTGGTTTAACAGAGTTGTTCATCATCTTGTGGGCAGAAAGGCACTTATAAAGCATACTGTTTGATGATGACATCCAAGATGTAGTTTCACCAATTTTTCATGGTCTGTAAGAAAGCTGTAGTGCTAATAAAGTTCTAACCTCGTTTTGATTATTGAAATAGCCCTGAATCTTGTTTCTCCTACGTAATACCCATGCCCTTCTTAGAATCCCTTTCTTGACACCCCTTTCATTTCACTTTGACTTTGGCTTAGAAAATAGAAATGGGTGTCTTTTTGTTAATATGTGGATGTTTCAACTAATGCTTACTTTGGAAGCCACGTATACTGGGGCAGGTATCTGTTTGCATGTATAGTATGTTAGTGACATTGAGAGAGGTCAAGTGAAGGTTCATGAGAGTGTCTGTGAGGAAGGGAAAGCCAGAGAGAGAGCAAGGGAAGGAAGAGCAAGAGAGAGGGAGGTGGGGACACAAAGGGAGGAAATGAAGAGAGAGAATGAGAAGAACATGTTGATCAGAAATTACCCAGCTCAGAAAAAGCAATTTACTGATAAATGATCATCCATTCAGAGCTAACCAGTGTCAGCAACAGCGGCCTAAAATTAATCTATCTGCCCATCCTTTCAGATTTCTTATGTAGGATAGTAGAAGGCAAGTCGGCTCAGCCATGTCACGGAATCTCTTATAAACAGTAATAAATTGCCATAGATTTCATTTCACATTTCAGCAATTTTGGTCCTAATGTGATGAGCAGAAGAGAGTATGGGTTGAGGACCCAGGTTAAAGAAAAATTGTGAGATAGGAAAGTCCCTGTCCTCACCCTACAGGGATGTCTTTCAGTCAGAGCTTGAAAATTCAGGCAGCAAAGATTCCCAACTCAAGATTCATCAGTGATGAGTTCACTAGACTAGGAAGAAGGGGTTATGGCCCTCTCAGCTACTGACAGAGCTCCCTTGGGTAAGTCAACTAACTTTGGAAGTGGCACTCTACAATGTCGGTGAAAAAATGAAATGAGATTATAAGCATAGACTGCAAAGGGTACAGAGTGTTACATAAATTAAATCTACAAGTCAGTTGCCCATCACTATGTGAGGTTGGGCATAAGTTTGTGAGCTCATCCTAGAAAAGGTGCTATATCCCTCATTGTTGAATGTAAGGACCATCACCTTCAAAGGACTCCTCTTGGCAAGCTGTGCACTGATGCTAGTGTCCAGTCAACCCATCAAAGCACTTTTTCTAGGAAGAGTTCACGAACTTAATTGTCCAACCTTGCACAAATGCAATGCCTCCTCCCAAAGTGCTCTTTGATGTAATGGGCATGAGAGAACTCTAAATATTTCCTGAAAACCACTGTTAGACTTGAAGCAAGTGGACAAACATGGAGAAGAATATAGTTTTTTGATGCAAGGCAATATTATTATTGTGGCTCCCTCTCACACCATTAGCATGCCAATTTCCCTCAGGAATTGCTTAAATCATTTGCACCTCAATACTGAAAAACTTGTTTGCCTCTTGGCTTCCTTATTGAAAATAATGCAGCACCTACAATTAATAATAAAAATAAACACTGCAGTAATTTTAATGTCTGGGGCTATTACATATTTTAACATGTTATTACTCTAATAACTTGGTGTAAGCACATAATTATAATTATTATTTGGCACTTACATGAACTCTCCTTTAGGGAACAGCTTTTAAAACACTACCTGAAAGCCCAAATACTTATTCCTTGGTTAAGTAAATAGATCAAGGAAAGATAGAAAAGCATGAACTTGTTTACTTGATTTATATGTTATATTATATATAACTACAGTGAATATTCAAGTTATAATATTACATATAGTATTACTATGGTATTATGATAAATTTATTTAAGTTTGGAAAGCACATTAACATTTTTCATCCTTCTTTTATTATACTACCTTACTGGTTCTTGAAGAAGCAACACATACTATTTTCACTTTATAGATTAGGAAACGGAAGTTTGGGAGCACTCAACTTGGGAAGAGTTCTAGACTCACGTTGCCTGATTTGGTGCTATCAACGTCTGGGACTAGTATTTGCCATACATGCCTGAAGTAAAGCCACACTCACAAAGATCATAGAACACTATCTAAAATGCCTCTGATACTCAGTAAATACTATGGGTGAATGAAGTTAAGAGCTTACTCTACTTAATGAAGGAACTACCAGTTTATAAAATTATTATAACATCAAAAAATTAAATTTATCCAAAGAATGCTTATTTCCCCTATACATACATAAAATTTAAACATAATTATAAAAGACTTTGGATTTATAATTTTTTCTTTCTTGCTGGAGGTTGCCTAAAATGCTATCTTTATAATTGCAATTGTAGTTTTGATTATAAGTGAAAATTCAGAAAATACTGTAAAAATTTTACCCAAGAAATACCAAACTCTATAGTTATTTGTAACCATAAGCTGGTTTACTATATAATTGATTTCTCGTCTGGGTATTGCATTTGTATTGGGGCAAGGTGGTCAGAAAGAGTGTCCAATGAATCTCAAGAAGGGGAGAGGCCCCCCCATAGTATAAAGAACACATCACATGCTGTGCCTATCAGCCCTGTGTCACCTGGATCTCCTACATCATAAGCAGTCTTAAGGTCTGCCTATAAACATCTAACTTTAGTTATTATTTGACACTGACATGGAATCTTCCTTTAGAGAACAACAAAGGACTTTTCGAGTACTTACACTTATAGATTACATATCATTGTGAGAACAAATCTGACTCTGCCAATACCAAGGTTCTTGTCAGCCTTCAAGATATATTTTGAATATATGGTATTTAACGTCACTTAATTCTGGTCCCACTCTTCCTCTCAGCTTCACTCCCACTTACCAGTCAGCTTGATGATCCATAGAGCACCCATCGAGATTTGTACTTCCTGAAGACTCAGCACAGCAGATGAAACTATGTGTTCACGGGAAGAGCTTGGTGTGTTACTGGACCACTTTTGTCTAGTTCCTTAGTTAACCCCCCAAAGTGATCTAAGACTAACTGGCTATTTTTCTTTTGTCTCAGAGCACATATAGTTGGGACTAAAAAAAAAAAAAAAAAAAAAAGGAATTGAATATGCTGATTGGAATCACCACCACCCCTCCAAACCCAGCTATTTTTGGAAGGCTATAGAAATGCATCTTAGAGTTAAACCACAAACTATTTTGAAGGAGGTATGAGAAATGCTGAAAAGCTTTGAAGACATAAGATCTACTGCACTTATTTTTCTAGGAAGTTAACCATAACACTTCAATACTTGACAGCCAGTGACAAAGAAAGATGCATTGTTGCTTCTGGAAATATCACCTGGTGGTTCAGGAAAAAGCCAGGCCCTTCATTCTACTCTATCATTTGGTTTGCAGTGTTTGGATTTGTAGCCACAGCTTTATCCTTTGCCAAAGACTCCATACTGCACGCTGTCATTCACACTGCCAGACTGCCACGTCTGCCAGGATTTATGGCTACCACGCTGCTCCCTCATTGCTAAGAGCAGATGGCTGGGCTGAGGGACAGCAGACTGCCTAGGGGCAGAGACAAGGGTGTGCGGGAAGAGGGAATGTGGTAGCCACAGGCACAGACTTCATTCTCTAATGAGCCTGGGAAAGATGACTTCCGTGAGTGTCTCTCCTTCCCCTAAGGTTTAAATCAGGTAAGCCAAGATTTCTAGTATGTTTAGGAACTTTGCAAAACTCCTAAAATGGGGTACAGAACGTTTAGTCATGTTTATAGATTTATTTTTTCCTGGGACTATCTAGCGCTTAAATATCTTGAGATAGTCTTGGCTTCCCTCCCTCCATCTTAAAGTATAGCATGTCTTCCTACATTGCTATATGTTACCGACAAGTCTATTGAAATATTCTGATCTGTCTCAATTGGTTTCACTTACAGATTCACACACTGCTCAGGATAGACCTAAAGAACCAGTGGTTTTTGATTCCAGAAAAAGGGACTGTGAGAGCTGAATCAAAGGCACTAAACAAAACATTCTCAAACAGATTAGATAGAAATTATAAGAAGAAAACTTATTGGTGGTTTCCAGAATGGATGTTGCAGGTGGTGCCATTTTTGATCGACAAAGGGCAGTGAGACGTCTTCACAGTAGTAGGGAGAAACAAGGAAAGTGACAAACACTGGTTTGCACACTTCATCCTCCATTAGTGAGCAGGAAGAGTATTTGGGGAGGGGAGTGATGAAATGGAAAGGGACTTCAAAAAAGAAGATGTGATCGGTTTTAAGTAAGTTGAGACTCCCCCTACCTTATCCCTGGCCACGTGTTCTTTCCTCTGGGCAGCTTTGCTGGCGTCCACCTCTGTAGTGGCATAGTACTTGCTACCACCATGACATCTACCTGCTGCCTCTAGCACTGCACTTGCCAAGGCCCGATTTCTTTATATGCCCATCCCCCTCTCTACATTGAGAGCCCGCTGAAGATGTGTTCTTTCTAATACACAATACTCAGTAAATGCCGTTAGACAAATGTGCAAAATAGAACATTTCTGATAGCCTCAGAGATAATGACGACACAGGACCAACCAGGAATCTGACCTTGCTTAGGGTGCAACGCAGAACCACACCAGCAGCATTCACTCGGCATTCACCAAGACTTGGCTTGGTATTTAGGGAACACTCTCCATAGTATCTATACTGGTGTTCTGGGAAGGTAAGAATGAAGTAATGAGACAGTCCATTCATGTTAGGGGCTCAGGATTCACGTTCCTTTTCCTTCCTCCCTTCTCTCCCTCTACTGCTTTCTCCCTTCTTTCTTTTCTTCTTTCCTTCCTCCCTCCATACCACCTTTTCTCTCTTTCTTTTTCACTTTCTCTAATCTATTGAATCGCTATGTATTTTTTAAAATTTTGGAATATATTGGAAGCTATGTTTGACTTCTTAAAAGTCCAGTTCCATATTTTCTATACAAGAAAACTGAAGCCCAGGAAAGGAAGTGACTTGACCAATGTCACCCAACTACTTGGTGGCAGGACCCAGGAAAAGAGACTCAAATCTTGGTCTTCCCACAACATCAAACTGCTACAGTGTTTAATCCACATCCCCAAATGCAATGACATAAACTTCAGTGATAACAATAACGCTAACATTGTCAAGCCTTTTAAAACTATGTCAGTTAATTGTACAAATCTCTCTGGTTCTGCTTCTTCCCACAGGAGTTTAGAGGTTTTAACATTTCCATGAATAAAATAAATCCAGGATAATAAAGATGTGGCAGAAAAACAAACTGCTCGGGGGGTAGGGAATCAGACTGAGCAGAGGAAAGGGTAAGCTGAAGACAATGTATAATTGGTAAATCAGTGTGACAAGGCTGGCGTTCCTCCCCATCTGCGTCTGTTGGCAGGGCTCCCCACACTGCGTCTCTGCACTGTCTGAGAAGGTCAACAGTGTGCATGAAACGTCCCATTACTCTTTGTACCTGTAAATGCAAAGCCACTATATAACGCATCCCAGGGGTGGGAATGCAACAGTCCTATTAGCAACTGGAAAGAATGAAGGCATTGCACAGTCACTTCAATTTCTGTCACGCCAACAAGTCTATATTAGTGTTTTAAACAAGGGGTGGTACCACCTGCTGGGAGTGTTTGGAAATGTGCAGGCCTTTGTAGTTATCACAGTAATCGAGGGCGTCTCCCAGCGTTTACTGAGTAGGAATGCCGGATGCCCTGTAACGTGAGGGCAGTCCTAACAACAAAGAAATGTCCTGCCCTCACTACCACAAGCACCCTCACCTTGTGCATCACTGATGGTATTCTGAGCTTCTGTGCCCACCAGGAGCTCAGGCAATCTGGGAAAACCTAGACGCCTGTGTCAAACTTCAAGTACGGGAGAGCTCCTGGCCGTGCTTTTCACTTGAGTCGACATCAAAGATCTCTTGAATAAGAGGAGCAAAGTAAAAAGTTGTAGGCACAGAATTTTTTCTCGTGAGCCTGAGGGTATTATGAGTGGCTGGGTAAAGAAGGTCTGAACAACTTTACTTCTGAACAGTCAAAAGGACTTTAAAAGCACAAAAGTTTCCATATTATTAACCTGGAAATTCTAGTGAGTCATAAATCTTTAAGGAAGAGACAAAAATCGTGGTGCCATCTTTAAAGCAAAGTGGGAGAGTGTAGCCGGGACATGCCTAGACATTCAATCTAGGAAAACTTCCAGTTACAATGAACCAGCCCTGTGAACATCTGAGCAAAGAGCCCAGGATGAGACCAACTTCACACAAGAGATACTCAAGTACAAGCTGCCCTGTGATGGCCACGGCTGTCAGGAAGGTATGCGCTGCCCCTTTAGCCTTTCTCATCGCCCTTGGATTTCTGAGGACCATCTACTGCCCTCAAATGTGGCCCACCAGATTGTCTCACAGTTCCCAAACTCATGGTTTCGGGAAGTAATCAGGTGATTTTGTTCCAATTCAATTTAGAAAATATTTATTAGGCAACCGCTCTTGGACAGCATTGTGGAATATACAATGACAAACGATTCACCCATCACATATCGACTGAATGCCTGTCCCTTGTCAGATCTTAGGCAACAGAGAGTAGGAAATATGAAAAATGGGGGCAAGTGGGACATAACTGGTCCTCAAAGACTTCACGCTCTTTTTTAATTTACACACTATTGAAGCAACAACACAGCTCCATTCATAATTCCTTTATTTCTGAGAACCTTTCCATTTCAAGGCCTTAGTCTTCTGAGCATCCACAGTTCAGAACTTAATTGTATCCTTTCCTGCCCCATTCTGAGCTTTTATTATGTAACTATATGTTCTGTCTCCTGGGACACAGGGTAGTCACCTTGAGTGTAGAAACCATGCTGTCTACTTCTTATAGCTCATACAGAGACCTGCAAAGGACAGTATATACAGCTGACTGGACACATACTGCCTGATGGCTTGCTGGCTTAAAGAGAAGAAAGATAAGAAATTAGGGATGAAGACCAAGATTGGTGAGTTGCCAAGAAAGACTGCCAGTGCAGTTATGTATGAAAGTCACTGCAGCTGCCATAATGTTCCAGCATCCAGCATGGCACCTGGCACAGAGTAGGCACTAAATAGTTTTTGAGTTTCATTGATAAGACACTTAGCATTTCCATGGTAATTTTCAGAAAGCTTGACTGCTTCTGGGAAATATGTCATTTACAGGGGAGAGGTCTATAATTTTCTGCTCAGAGTTTGGCTCTCTAATAATGGAGGCCCTGTGACCTCCATTATGTTGCCCTAAATTGACCCCTTTTAATGCCATGACAAAGGCTTAATCAGGGTTGTCCTTTCTGGACCCACGACAAATTGGTGACAGAGTGTGCATCTTTGTTCCTTTCCTTAGAGTTTTAAGGTAGCCACATTCTCTGCCCTGTTCTGTGTGGTCCAATTTCCAGTTGGGGCCAAGATATAGCATACTTCAGCGCTACATCATGATTCTCAGATACTACTCCTTCTGATTTGTTATAACTCATATATTATTTCCATACTGCCCACCCCCAATAAAAACCTGCTTAACCAGGATTCATACCTTTAACTATAATTCCCAGATCAGTGGCAGTCACATACTAGGTACTCCATAAATATTTGGGGAATAAATAACTGACATGCCTTTTTATGAAATTGTCTTATTAAGATTCTAGTGCATATTCACTTGATTCAGCTTATGGCTTCAGCCATGTGGATTCTTAATCTTCTCTTAGGCTCTTCTACCCAGAAGCACCAATCTTAGAATAATTGGTCATGGACCTTTTAACATCCTGCATTTCAAATTCCGTTCACTCCCTGAGAAGCTAAATCTACACATGCTCTCGTTGATCCACTATCAGTAAAGTGGGAGTTTGATTACAAATGGGATTTATCTCCTTTTGTATCTATAATACCTTTAACTGGAATCCGGGGAAGTGGGGAGAGAACGTTGTTTACTTGGTCCTATTCAGGGACGAGTGTGTCTGTCTGGAGTAGAGAGATGCAGAGAATATTTAACTTAATGAAGTTCAAGTCTTGCTCTCTGGCAGTTCCAGCCTGTTCAGGGCATCCCAGAGCTGATAGGTAAAGAAACCAAAACTCTGGGGTTAGGATCTCAGAAGGAGTAAGAGCAAAACTGGTATTCATGAGGTCAGAGTTCACACTCTTTCTAACCTACCCTTTCTTTTGACTGAGTATCTGGTAGCAGGCAGTTCAGGAGAAAGGCCTGGAGCAGGAGAGAGATAAAACCGTGACTGTGTCATCTGCAATTCATCCCGAGGAACTGTTATGTGAGCACACATACATTTAAATATTTGAAAAGCATCTTTTAAAATGAATATCAAAATGACAAATAATCTAAGTCAGAGAAAAATGCCCCAGCATTTCCCTATCTCCCTTTTCTCATTATGGAGATAAATCCCAGATGATTTTCTAGACAGCAGAGGGGGCGGGAAAAAATACTAGTCATCACAACCACAATGGCAAGAGAAATGTCTGCAGAATCATGCCCTCCCGGAAGCCCAGGGCCCTCGATCTTTCCTGCTGCTCACAAGTATAAAAGCAGAACACAGGAGACTTCTGCAGCCCTAGGGAGGGTAGGGGTAGCAGAGGGGGCAGGGGCGGTGAGAGGCTTATTTAATTTGGGTTTCCTCTAATAGCTTCAACTTCAAGGGATTGGGACGTTTGATTCAGACTGGTGTTCCAAAGCAAGGCTGTTTCTCACAACCTTATTCAGCCCTCTTATATATGTAAAACTTCAAGCAGAATTTCAGGAAAATAAACTCTCTAGGGAGACTCAGCCTCATTGCCAGAAAACAGCGCAGAAGCCAGCCAGCCAGAAGAAACACCGACCCTAATGAATCTCTCCCTGCTTATGACCAGAATCTCAAAGCATTGAGGTCTGAGAAAAAGAGGGGCAAGGACCAGCCAGGCTCTGGGGAGCTTCTGAGACCAGGCTTACCAGCAGGAAAAGTTGAGGGACGTGAGTGAGTTCACAGACAGTTTGTGGACCAGCTCCTAACTCACACCGACAGTGTGCAGAGGTCATGGATTTAGATGTTTTAGAATCTGACCCAGCCACATGGACTGCCTGCCTGTCCTTTCCCTGGGCTTTTGGTGGCCAGAACCAGGGTCGCCTAGCTCTAGGCAGTGCCCAGACAGTCACCCAGCTGCAATGCATTTGAAATGCAAGTTTGTGTGTTGCTTCTAAGAAGGGCTGTGAGAAGTACAGATGAAACGAACGCCATCACTTTTGAGTACGGCATCTGCATAAATCACTGTCCAGTGCATTCATTCCTAGTGACAGATTAATTCCTTTCTCAGGTTTTGCTTAAGAGTGTACTGTGGAATACTAATACTGTTCCCCAGAGAGGGAAAGAGATGGAGAGGGAGAGAGAAGAAAGGGGAGGGGAGAGAGAGAAGGCTCAGATGTCCCCCTGTCCCTCTCAGCACAGTGAACCCCAGTATGACAATATGTTAAATGAGAAGGGGGGGTCCAAGTTTCCACAGCAGAAGGTGCTCATGTGAAAACAGCATTGCTGGGTGTAGATTGTAGAGAAAATCATAGCCACTCGTCATGTGTCTCTGCGCTCTGAAAAGCTCTAGGATGTGGGCTGACATTGATAGCTGTTCATGGATCTCAGCATTAGTCCATTCTCAGCGTCTCCCCTTAGACAGGGGAGGAGTACTGTCCACGGAAGGAAAACAGAGCATATGATTTGATGTCACTCAATTTTAAAGATGTAAAGGAAAATATTCCCCAGAAGTATTCCCTTGAAAACAGCTCTGAGAAACATGCCAAGTTCACGGAAATGTAAGACAGGGGAAGGCAGGCAGGGAGGGGGAGCACTCTACCTCCCAGGACTGGTTCCTCCCTGGGCACGTTTCTGAGTCTCCACCTGAAAAATGACTGTGATGGTATTTGCAGTTTATCAAGTCTTCCGGCAGAAGTGTCAGGCACAGAGAGCTCACTTGTCACTCCAACATTTCCTGGCATTTGCTAACCACAACGAGGAATGGAGGGCAAAAGGATTACAGAATTAAGCAGCACGGGTACAGCAGCCAGAGAGGGGCTGAGATTTAGCTGTCACTTTGAAGAAAACTCCATTTCATTTTGTGATTTGGAAGGAGTGAAAGTTAAAATAAGGGGGCTGGGCCGGGCCAGCCTTGGGCAGGATCTGCGGGGAAACATCAGAGGCACTCCCAGCACAACCGGGGCTTCCTACAGCCAGTTTGTCCCATCCACTCATGTCCCCTCTGATGCCAAGAGAAACCCACCACAACCTAGGAAAGGCCAATTTCCCAGCTACTGTGAATTGCAAAATAGGGTTTTAACTCTATCTGGAAGGTTCTCTAGGCCCTTTACCAAGCCCATGCCTGTGCTGTGCCGGCCTAGGCCTGAGTGCTGCTCCCAAGTCTGCGTACCCGCCCCACACATGCCTGCTTCTCTGTGAAAGCCTAGCTGTGCTTCACCTCATACACTTACTCCCCCGACTTTCGGCCTCCCATTGACTATGCTCCTACAGTATCTCCGCGACTGCTGCCCTGCCTGGAGTTACCCGCACTGGTTGCTGTTCCACAACATTGTAACTTCCTCAAACATACAGACAGAGCTGCATCGGGTACTCAACAAAATCTCTGAGAATCACCTGTGTGCCCTGCCCTGCAGAATGAAATAAGGATGAATATATATAGCCCTACACCCAGAAGAGGGCTTACACATAGTACATACTCAGTAAATAGCTTTAGGAAAGATTTTTTTTTTTGAGACAGAGTCTCACTCTGCTGCCCTGGGGTTGATTGCCATGGTATCATCATCGCTCACAGCATCCTCAAATTCTTAGGCTCAATGGATCCTCTTGCCTCAGCTTTCCAAGTAGTTGGGACTCCAGGTGTCCACCAAAATGCCCCAACTAGTTTTTCTATTTCTAGTGTTTTTTAGCAGAAATGGGTCTTGCTCTTGCTCAGACTAGTCTCAGACTCCTGAGCTTAAGCAATCCCCACCAGCCTTGGCCTCCTGGAGCACTAGGATTACAGGCATGAGCCTCCAGGCCTGGGTTTGGGAAGATTTTTAATGCTTATTCCTCAAGACATGATTGAAATATCCACAGGGATGTGTGATTATTGAAATCTACCTGCATATTAGTAGGGGACTTTACATGTCTAACTTGGCTTTTTGATCATGGTAAAATAGGCAATATAAGCCCAAACTGAAAACGATCTGACTTGTGCATCCTTCCATTCAAGTAAGCTAGAAATGGCTGCTTAGGAAATGCCTGGAGGAGAAAAACGGGTAGATTCTTAAGGAACACGCGTAAGAGTCTGAAGGCAAGTTGGTGATGTAAACAGCGGCTACCCTCCTCATTCTCTTCCTTTAGCTAACAAAGAGTATGAGATGTACCTTTTATTTTATTTTCTATCTGGAACAAGAATGAATGGTCTAACCCAGCTGGTTGATGGAGCTTCCACCACAGGACCACTAATCCTGCTGTTAGAAACCCTCGTGCCCAGTGAGGCCCTCCTCCTCCACTGTCTATGAGCTGGTTCTTCACTGTGCTGCCATTCAGGCGGCAGTGACAATTTTATTTTTTGTTTCCTTAAAGAGAATTATGTTCAGCTTTTTGGGAAAAAAACAGATAAATCAAAATAAAAGAAAGCGTACCAGGGACTTCTTCAAAAGATTAACTTTTAGGTATGAGTTATATTGATAGAGATTTAACTCAATCCCTGGGCATATTCTCCATGACAATCTAAAGTGACAGGTGTTGTTTAAAGTGAAACAAATCAGCATCTTCAAGGCTTAACAAATGAATTATTGTACGGTATGAATGTAGTTAGGCAACAAAGTCAACAAATTATTATATTTTTTTATGCCACTGGTTAGAATGAAAATGAAAGTTTACTTAATAATTAATTAACAATTCTAATGCAGTCAGCCATTTGACTTTCAAAGTCTTCTCTGACATCTGTACACTGATTCAGTCACTCTTTCAACCAACCCATTGTCACTGTATGCCAGGAATGGAGGGGACAACTACACAGATCCTGCTCTCAGGTCACTCACAAACTGATGAGAAGACATTACAGCAAATGATGTCAGGACACGATTGGTTACACAAGACAATTTTGTGCAGAGTTCAGTGATGAATGAATGTTTGTGTCTTCCCCAAATTCCTGTTGGAGCCTAAAACCCCCAATGTGATAGTACTTAGAGACAGGGACTCTGGAGAGTAATTAGATTATGAGGTCCTAGAATCCCTCATGAATGGCATTAGTGCACTCACAGTAAGATGTGAGAAGTGATTGTACTCGGCTCTCCAGCACACGAGGATACGAGGACAAGGGGGCCCACTGCAAGCCAGGAATTGGGTCCTCACAGACATCGGATCTGCTGGTGCTTTTTGATCTTGGGCTTCCCAGCCTCAAAAACCATGATTGATAAATGTTATTTATGCTACTACTGTGTGCTATTCTGTTTTAGAAGCCTGAGATGACTAAGACTTTCAGTGGTACCAAGAGACAGAAAATATTTTGCATGAGAGAACTACAGAGAATTTTACTAAAGAAGTAGTATGTATTTCAGCTGAACTTTAAAAGATGAAAGGGAACTTCTTGATTGAGTAAGAGAAAGAAGGAATATCCTTTCTAGTTAGAAGACTCAGAATATGCCAAGGATTTTTATCTGGAACCACAGCTACCTTCAGGGACTAAAAATCAAAATTTATACGTTTGAAATCTAGAGGGAAAGGTAGGCAGAGGGGGAGTGGAGGGCCTTCTCGTTTGTGGAAGAGCTTCATCACTGTTACACCAGGAATCAGCAAGTACATTAATTAAGGATTTAACCATAAATACCATTTGCCTTTTTCTACCATCACCTCTTCCTTTTGCCTTTCCTCATAATTTTGTTTTTCTTTACACCATTTTCAGTGGATGACTACAGAACATAGAGTGTATAAGACACAATTTATCATTTAATCATAAACTGCTTTTCTTGTTTTTCAATTAAGTCAAGTGTCCTTATCTTATTTCTACCACTGGAGTGTATACTGTCAGAACAGAGGCTGGGTGGGAAACATTCTCTGTATCCTTATACTACTTTACTATAGAACAGCCCCTTTGGAAATTCCTATTGATTAAAACATGAGGGTATATGACCCACCTTTTGGGTGCAGGACACAGTACCAGAGGGACTCTACTTTAAAAATGCAGATATTGTAACCTACTTGTTTGTACCCCCACATTAACTGGAAATTTTTAAAAAGTGAAATAAAAATAATGATCATCCTTTCCTTTTTATGCTCTCCAATAGTTGAGAAAAATGCTCTAAAAACCTACATATTCACGTTTTAAAGTATAGAATCAACTCAAAACTTTCAGGCCATTTCCAAATACTCCACCGTGTTAGCTAAATTTCCTCTATCCATCTTACAGGGTCAATCGTCATATTCTTCATCTCCAAATTCTCTTTCTTATACTGTCCACTTTAGAAGGCTAAGATCTAAGCTTCTCCTGTTAAAAGAGTGAGTTCGGATGCTATAGTGACCAAAGTTATTTATACTTAAAACACTACTTGGTATAACTTAAATGTTAAAATGTATATTTTTATTAGCTAAAAAATGTATATTTAAAAAATACTCATATAAATTCCTCTGTGCTGAGCTAAGGCACTGAGATCCTCCTGTTTCAGCCTGAAAGAATACATGCTGGTCTTACATAGAACAGCAGAGTGACTGCCACCCAAGCAGACCTGGGCACAGAGGGTGGATGCAGGTACCTGTCTCTGAAGAAGACTGACAGATTGCTGCTTTAGAACAAGCTGCAGTGACCTCACACTCTCCAAACTCTGTTACCTCCCCTGGCCAACTGCAGAAACACAGAGTGATATATTCCCAGGCCCTTTCTCCTGATCTAATTGGGCCTAAAGAGGGTGTTAGGTATATGTTGGAAGTGTTGTCTGCACAAAATGAAAACAATCAAGCTAATTATGACATAAATAATGCCGAGTTAAGTCTCCCAAATTCAAACCCTACGGACCAAAGCATATTCCCATAAATGTGCCATTTCAGTTAGTGATGGCAGGCCCCAACACACTGTAGTACCAACCTTGGTACTCTCTGGAGGTTGCCAAAAGAGTGAGAATTTTTAAAAGAGTCCAGCTTGGTTGCTTTACAGTCTCCCTCAAGCCAGTTCATTTCAGTCCATTAGGCTTTGTGCTAAGGGGTCATTTTAGATGGCCCTGGTTCTTACTCTGGCTCTATGTGCTTCTGAGTTCTCTGTCGAGGCCAGCAAGTGCCCTCCGCTCCCTAGAAGCCCTTCCCTACCCCTCCTCTCTAAATATGCCTCTCTTCTTCATCCACCACCCTTTGACCACACATTCCCTGTGCAAATGACCAACCTTAATTTAGTAGCTCCATAACAGGTGAGTTTATGGATTTTTTCACTGAGATCACAGGCTTTGTGTAACACTATCTATTCAGCACAGAGAATTACAAAGGGAGACACTTTTCACATGATAAAATTGCAGCATGAAACTGTATGACTTAGAAACCATTGCTTGTTCAGAACAAAGCACCAAATCCCTAAAGGAAATCTGCTTTTTAAATATCTAAATCAAGAAGTAATAAACGTAGACATCTTTCCTGACATCCTCGGAGTGGTAGAAGATTGGCTACAGTTGTGTGATTAATGAAGACCCCAGAAGAGTAACATAAATTACACAAAATGGAATGGTAAGTGAAACTTGTCATAAAAAGTCTTGGTCATTTGTTGAGGTAGATATATTTTGAAGGTCTCTTCAATTTATATCAGTGACTCACTACTCTTGAGTCTATTAAGATGAACTGTTTTTTTTTTTTTTTTCAGTAAGATAGAAAAAATTAGTCTGGAGAAAGGAAAATTTTAGCAAGTATTATTTATTCTCCCTCTGGGTCCCAGGTCATCCCACTCCCCCACCCCACAGAGCTGTCTGATGTCGATATGCTCATCTTTCCTTGAGAAGAGACACATGAAGTGGCATCACACTCTTTTGTATTATAAATTGGCAGCAATACCTCTGATAGATACCTAGAAGCCCCAGGTATTTCTTTTTCATTCAGTTAATAAATATGTATCAAGCATTTTTGTTCTGCTAGGGAATAAAAATGCAGAAATAAACAAGACAAACAGAATGGTCTTCATTTTAATGGTACTTAAATCTACTTATACTTTTCATTTCCCAAATTATACAGACAAGTTTTCTTACTTTTGATTTAATCCATAAGCAACTCTGGGAGGCAAAAATATGTACTAGCCTGGAAAAAGGCCAAAAGGCTGAACGCATGGTTCTGAAGGCCTATCGCAAGGAAACCACTCTTCTCACACCAATTACAGCATTTTCCTAAAATTCCACATCTTGAACCATGACGACAGTGGTTGGAATCATCCAGATATCAAAGTTGGCCCCATTAGTATGACAAACAGTCCATTAGCTAGGCTTTGAGAAAACTGTTTTATTTTCCCCTACACAAAGTCAATGCATGGTACTATTTTGGGGCTAAGTTAGCTCTCTGAAGTTATATTAACAGCTAGCTTCTGTGCAATCAATGGAAACATACTGGCAGGTGTAAATTAACTGCGTATAACCTGAAGTGCTAAAAAAGGGGTTAAAATAAGGATTGAGGTAAAGGAGCTTGAGGAAAGATTGGTATAGCCACACTCATTCCAGGAAGTGAAGGGAAGCCTAGTGGATCCCGGGCACAGTCATTCCACTTGTCCTTGGCTACATCTGCAGCTGTCTGAGGCCGAATGTTGGAGGATCTATATGCCTGCTCTTTCTTTGTTCATCATACAGCCATAATTTACAGGCTGGGAAACCACAATATTAATGCTCAAATTATAGAATTAACATTAAAAGTCTTCCTGCTTCATACAATGGGTGATAATGCAAAGTGGAAGGTGTTAAGCGGTTCCTGCGGATCAGCTTCCCACAAATGCCGGAGCTGGCTGCCTTTGGGTCAGAAGCAAGTATTGCTATCTCATTGCTAGTCAAGGTCACGTTGTGGTTTCACTTTGAGGATTGCTCTGAATCCAAAGGGTCACTATTTCCCCATCAAGGTGGCAAGAAGTAATTGGGTCTACCCACTGCACGGTATTTAGGTTCCCTCTTTAACTGAGCTGCAAAACTTAACCTGAAGGAACAGAATGCATATTGGATTATTTGGAAGTTTCCTTGATGTGTAGAAAAATTATCTTCCTGATAGCATTTATTCATCCATTTATTCACGTCAAGTATTTATGGGAATCTTTAAAAAATCTACAGTGTCGGCTCGGCGCCTGTGGCTCAATCGGCTAAGGCACCAGCCACGTACACCTAAGGTGGTGGGTTCGAATCCCCAGCCCGGGCCCGCCAAACAACAATGATGGCTGCAACCAAAAAATGGCCGGGCCTTGTGGCGGGTGCCTGTGGTCCCAGCTACTTGGGAGGCGGAGGCAGGAGACTGGCTTGAGCCCAGGAGTTGGAGGTTGCTATGAGCTGTGATGCCATGGCACTCTACCCAGGGGGATAGCTTGAGACTCCGTCTCAAAAAAAAAAAAAAATCTATAGTGTCAGTAGATGATGGTGTAAGCTTTTTCAAAGGTAGACAATGTACACAGCAGCACCGAGCATGCTTCTTATGCAATAGGCATTCAGTAAGTACTTCTTAATCTGCATATCAATGTATTTTCACGGACTCAGTGAATCCTCACCATGGCTGGAAAGCCTGGTTATTAAGCAAAACAGCCCATCATCCAGCGTCAGGCAAGGAGAAACAGGAGAGCACTGTTGACTGAAGGCCCATGCAGAAGGGAGCACCTGAGAGAGGTTTTGAGATTCAAAAAGGCC
>CAUYQV010027822.1:0-10580 GCA_963574575.1 Galagoides demidoff | reverse complement strand
TAGCACATCTATCCTGCTCTACAAAGAGGCTTGGCTCTTTGTAAGAGTTGTTTTCACAAGAGTTGTAATACTTGCATCCTGCCCTGCAAGGAGGTTTGGTTCTTTGAGTTGTAAATAAAACCACTGTTCATTCTGTAGTCTGTCGATTCATTCATTGAATCGTCAAGACCAAGAGCCTGGAAATCCAGTGTTAGAAATCTGGTATCAACATGATAGGGCATGCCTGTAGTCTCAGTTACTCAGAAGGCTGAAGAAGGAGGATCACTTGAGCCCAGGGGTTAGAGGCTACTATGAACTATGATCAGGCTACAGCACTCCAGGCTAGATAGCAGAACAAAACCCTGTGTCTAAAATAAATAATTCACATTTAAAACCTTAACAGCTTCCTGTGTTTGAGGAAGCAGCTTGAGATTTTTTGCTTGTTTGAGACAGAGTGTCTGTTGCTCTCAGTAGAGCACTGTGACGTCACAGCTCACACAACCTCAAACTCTTGGGCTTAAGCTATTCTCTTGCCTCAGCCTCCCGAGTAGCTGCAACTAGGGGCCCGCCACAACGTTCTTTAGAGACAAGTGGAAGGGAGGCACTCTGACCGGCTGAGATCTCACAGACCACCAAGGCTTGTATGAAAGGTCTTTATTGGCAGGGGGAGGGAGGCTGTAGAGCAGCACCAAGGAGAAGAGAAGATGGGGTGAGAGATGAGGAGAGAGTGGAGGAGAGACGAGGAGAAGAGAGAGGGAGGAGAAACCTACTCTTACATAGGGAAGTCTCAGAATGATGAAGGAATGGTGGGATAACCAATAAGGAGTTATTGCTCCAGCGGAAAGAGCTGAGGGTAATTGGAACAGGGTGATGAGGCAAGCCACTGTGCTTGAAGAGAAGTTGTAACTTTAAGAGCAGGAAGGGGCTTTTTGGGAAAGGGGCTTTCTGAGGCAATTATTTAACAACTAGGTCTCACCCTGGGTTAGGCTGGTCTCAAACTCGTGAGCTCAGGCAATCAACCCACCTTGACTTTCCAGAGTGCTAGGATTACAGCCAGGAGCCATCGGCCTGGCAGCAGCTTGAATTTTCAAAAAGGAGGCAATTGTCTCAGGCATCAATGCATAATAGAACTAAAGTAGAAACCAAGTGTGTCATTTTAAATTTTATAGAAGGAGCAAGAAAGAAGAAAAAGTAAAAATGACTGTAATTTAACTCAATGTATCCAAAATTATTATTTTATATGTGGTCAATATCATATTTTTGACATATTTTGATATTAAATCTTTCAAAGCCACCCTTTAAGCTTCTAGAATATCCCTATTAAAACAGTATATTTGGATGCATATGTATAATTTTCCCACTTTGGGTTTGTATATACATATATATATTGTTTTGTTTTGTTTGTTTGTTTATTTCTAGAGACAGAGTCTTACTCTATTGCCCTCGGTAGAGTGCCGTGGCATCACAGCTCACAGCAACCTCCAACTCTTGGGCTTAGGCGGTTCTCTTGACTCAGCCTCCCAAGTAGCTGGAACTACAGGCACCCACCACAGCGCACTGCTATTTTTTTGTTGTTAGTGGTGTAGGTAGGCCAGGGTCGGTTTTGAACCTGCCACCCTCGGTATATGGGGCCAGTACCCTACCCACTGAGCCACAGGGGCTGTCCTATTTTTTTTTTTTCACTTCATCACTTTGTCACCTTCAAACTCTTGGGTTCAAGTGATTGTCTTGCCTCGGCCTCCCAAGTAGTTGGAACTACAGGAGCCCACCACAATGCCTGGCTACTTTTAGAAACAGGGTGTCACTCTTGCTCGGGCTGGTCTTGAACCCTGAGCTCAAGCAATCCACCACCTCAGCTTCCCAGAGTGCTAGCATTACAGGCATGAGCTACCATGTCCAGCCCTACTTTAGGTTCTATTAAAGTTGATCAGTAAATTCAGGGAATGCCTGATTGTGTCGTATAATTGCTTATCATTTATTGATTACTATTTTTCTAATTTCATTTATTTCCCCAAGGGTTGCAAAATAACAGGTTTCTAAATCTAGCAGTTCTTATTCGTCTGTTAAAAACTGCATTTTCTGGCTCAGCACCCATAGCTCAGGGGTTAAGGCATCAACCACATACACCAAGGCTGAAGGTTCGAACCAGGCCCAGCCTGCCAAACAAAATGACAACTACAACCAAAAAATAGCTGGGCGTTGTGGCAGGCGTGTGTAGTCCCAGCTACTTGGAAGGCTGAGGCAAGAGAATCACTTAAGCCCAAGAGTTTGAGGTTGCTGTGAACTATGATACAATGGCACTCTACCGGGGGTGACAAAGTGAAACTCTCTCAAAAGAAGAAAAAAACAAACAAAAAAAAACTGCATTTTTTCATTCTTGGTTTGAGTCATGGGCAAAATTTATTCTCACAGCTTGTAGAAATATTTACCAATGCTTTTTTCTACAATTTATATTTTTTCAACATTTTACCATTTATATTTCTCCTTTATTTGTCCTTTATACTGTATCACATGAAGAATAAATCTACTTTTATCTTTTTTATAGAAACATTCAGTTCTCAAACACTAAGTATTGATAAAGGTTCTGCCTCTGATGTTTTTATTGTGAAACTTCTTTTATGCATTTTGGTGGATTTCTGAATCTAATGCTTTCCCAGTCTGATTGTCTATTTTTGCATCAATGCCACACTGATTTAATTTTTTTTTTTTGAGACAGAGCCTCAATAAGCTGTTGCTCTGGATAGAGTGTCGTAGCATCACAGCTCACAGCAACCTCCAACTCCTGGGCTCAAGCCATTCTCCTGCCTCTGCCTCCCAAGTAGCTGGGACTACAGGCACCCGCCACAATGCCCAGTTATTTTTTGGTTACAGCCATCATTGTTTGGCCATCTGGGCTGGTTTCAAACCTGCCAGCTCAGGTGTATGTGGCTGGTGCCTTAGCCGCTTGAGCCAAAGGCACTGAGCCGATTACCTCATTTTTAAAAGCTAAGAAATAATCCATTATCTTTATGTTCCAAATTGTATTTATTGCCTTAATGTGCTAAGGGCAGTTTGGGTTACTTTCATCTTTTGGTTTTTGTGAATAAAGGTGCAATAAATATGAGTGTGTAAATAATGTTATTGGACAATGTATGCAAGAATTTGTCACTTTTATTCTGATTAATTGGTCCAGTTGTCTGTCTTTCTGCCAGTAGAAAACAACTTTGAGTTCCGTAGCTTTTTAATGTTTTGAAATCGGGAAGTACAGTGCCTATAATATTATCTTTCTCTCTCTCTCTTTCTCTTTCTGAGACAGAGTCTCACTCTGTCACTGTGGATAGATTGCCATGGCATCATAACTCACAGCAACCTCAAACCCTCGCATTCAAGCTATCATCTTCCCTCAGCCTCCCTGAGTAGCTGGGACTGTAGGCATCAACCACAGTACCCATCTAGTTTTTTCTGTTTTTAGTAGAAATGAGATCTCAAAATTGCCCAGTCTTGAAATCCTGAGTTCATGACATCCACCCATCTCTGCCTCCTAAAGTGCTAGGATTACAGGCATGACCCACTGCACTGGACCCATTGTTACTCTTTTTGATGATTGTTGAGATCTTTGTGGTACCTTGAGATTCCTTATTATTTGAGGGGCTGCTGCTTTTTTTTATTTTTTATTTTATTTTATTTTATTTTATTTGAGACAGAGCCTCAAGCTGTCCCCCTGGGTAGAGTGCTGTGGATCACAGCTCACAGCAATCTCCAACTCCTGGGCTCAAATGAGTCTCATTTCTCCACCTCCCAAGTAGCTGGGACTGCAGGTGCCCACCACAATTCCCGGCTATTTTTTGGTTGCAGCCGTCATTGTTTGGCGGGCCTGGGCTGGATTCAAACCCGCTACCTTAGGTGTATGTGGCTGGCATCTTAGCCACTTGAGCCATAGGCGCCGAGCTTGTTTTCATTTTTGTAAAAAATAAAATTGGGAAATTGAAGTTAATTGCATTGAATCTATAAATAATTTCAGGCAGTATGGACATCTTCACAACATCAAGTCCGCCAACCCTCGAACAAGAGCATGTGCAAAATATGTTGTTTTTTTCCATATACTTGTAAATGGTTTTCTATTTTTCTTCTGTTATTGATTTGTAATTTTATTCCATTTTGGTCCAAAGTAAGTTTGTAAAATTTCAGTTTTTAAAATTAGTTAAGACTTATTTTGAGGCCTAAAGGTGTTCTTTCCAGGAGAATGTCTGATGAGCTATTGACAAGATTGTATAGTCTATTGTTGTCTGTGTCTCTATGCCTCTGTCAGATTCAACTGCTTTATAATGTTTTCAAATCCTCTGTTTTCTTATTAATAATCAGACAGTGGTTATGGCGCCAGCCACATGCATGGAGGCTGGCGGTTTAGAACCCAGCCTGGGCCAGCTAAACAACAATGACAACTGCAACAACAATAAAAAAATAGCCAGGCATTGTGGCAGATGCCTGTAGTCCCAGCTACTTGGGAGGCTGAGGCAAGAGAATCGCTTAAGCCCAAGAGTTTGAGGTTGTGTGAGCTGTGATGCCATGGCATTCTACTGAGGGCAACATAGTGAAACTCTGTCTCAAAAAAAAAAAAAATCAGACTGGATTTATTATTAAGTACTTCTAGATAGCCAAACATATGGCTATTTATAGAAGATAGGAAGCTTGGGAAGGACATGAGCACTCTGTACCCCACCCCCATCTCTAGGCAAATAGTGTTAGAATTGAACTGGGTTGGAGGATGCCCAACCTAATAATAGATCCATGGATAAGTCTTGATTTATGATTAAGTGAAAGAGGATACCCAGGAAGGGTGAGGTCTATAACAGAGGTCTTCTCAGGAGACCACAAGAATACATCAGCAGTGTCCTTTCCAGGGTGACTCAGCTCTTAGGAATTTGTAGACTTAATTTCCTGGGACCTGAAAATTTCCACTTCTGTGAAATCCTGTAGTTCTTTGGGGACTGGAATAGCTTGTCCCACTTGATTCAAACTGACCAATGAGAAAGGTACCTGTGAGTTGGAACTTTTTGACTGGAGATAAAAAGGTAAAGACCAAGCCAGTTGTTGAGCATGATCATTTTGAATTCTTCTAAGTTGTTTGCTCCATTGGCTGAAGAAAAACCCTTCCTCTTATAAACATGGTGTTTGGCACTCTTTCTCTCTACAAATTCCCAAGAGCTGAGTCTCCATGGAGAGAACCCTGTAGGTGTATCCTTGTGGTCTCCTTGAGAAGATATGTTATCCTAGACCTCATCCTTCTCAGGTAACCTCTCTCACTATCAACAAGCAAGAAATCAATTTTGCAGGAGACACCAGCTGGGTGTCCTCCAACCCAGTTCAATCCTAACACTATTTGCCTAGAGATGGGGGTGGGGTACAGAGTGCTCATGTCCTTCCCAGGCTTGCCATCTTCTATAAATCTCCATGTGTTTGGAATGGCTATCTAGAACTTTCCTAACCCCCATTCTTTTGGGGTTTTATAGAAGGTGTTCATTTCATTCATATACTTAAGCCATTATTCATTGTAATCAACTTAACTGAAAACCTCTTTCTGCTGCCCAGAGTCGAAGGAGAGAGTGAAAACTTTCTCTCTCTGGACATATGACTGGTTCCTCCATCAACCAGCCTCCCATGAAGTGGTTTCTAGGGTATTTCAAAAATTCCCATTTAACAAAAGCTCAGGCTCGGCACCTGTGGCTCAAGTGGCTAAGGTGCCAGCCACATACACCGAAGGTGGCAGGTTCAAATCCAGCCTGGGCCCGCCAAACAATAATGATGGCTGCAACCAAAAAAAAAAAAAATAGCCAGGCATTGTGGCAGGTGCCTGTGGTCCCAGCTACCTGGGAGGCTAAGGCAGGAGACTCACTTGAGCCCAGGAGTTGGAGGTTGCTGTGAGCTGGGATGCCATAGCACTCTACCCAGGGGGACAGCTTGAGGCTCTGTCTCAAAAAAAAAAAAAAAAAAAAGCTCAAATGTTTTAAAGAGTTTGTTGTAGATAACAAAAGTCTATCTTTCACCTTTACTGTTTAAGTTGCCTCAAAAATCAAAGACAAAAGACCAAATAATCTAATGAAGCATATTCTTGTTGCTCCAGTTACTTAGGAAATAGCTCATAAGAGCTGAGAGCCAGAAATCATGGGAAGAAATGTAGTGTGTCTATCTATCACACTGCAGAAATTGCAAGGCACTAAAATGTTATAACTCAACAGTAAAAGCAAAAGTGTCTCTTCCTTTTATATAATAAATAGGCTATTTAAACATTATTTGCATGATAACAAATCATTTAGTAAACACATTTAGAAATTGGCAAATGCTGTTTCCTAATACTTATCATTAAACTCCAACATCCAGACAATAGGATACAAAACTCAGTGGAGTGATATCCACTAAAAAATTCTTCACCCTGGAAAAAAAGAGGGAAGGGATGTTTTTGAAATCTTTGTCACTTACTAATTTTTCTACCTTATTTTTTCTTATGGAAATGCATTCAGTTTTCTACAAATTCTTTTCCTTTCTTTCTTTCATTTTTTTTTTTTTTTGAGACAGAGTCTTACTATGTCGCCCTCATTAGAATGCTGTGACCTCAAATTCTTAGGCTTAAGTGATTCTCTTGCCTTGGCCTCCCACGTAGCTGGGACTACAGGCCCCGACCCCAACATCTGGCTATTTTTTGTTGCAGTTGTCATTGTTGTTTATCTGGTCTGGGCTGGGTTTGAACTCACCACCCTCAGTGTATATGGTTGGCCCCACAACCAGTGCGCTACGGGTGCTGAGCCTTATTTTCTTTTCCAGGCTGCATTTCCAAAGTTATGGTCTGCGATTCCATAATTACCTTCAACTAAAGAACATAGCTGAGAAGCTTACTACACATGCTCTAAGAAGAATAATGGTAAGAATTTTTAACAAGTAAAACATATGACCACATTTTTTCTGAGATCTACCATTCTCATGAAAATATTTTATCTTTCAAACTCTAATGCTAACATTTATTTGATGGTTAAAATAATTGAGATGAAATAAGTGAAGAAATCTTTCCTAGCTGACAAACCCAGGGAGGGGCAGCGCTGACAGAAACCCAGACAGGTGTGACTCAAGATTAAGTCAGGCCATCCTCTCAGTAGACACATCTGCTCACCTCTATCCTGCTCACCCTTGTCCCAGGAGACCCTGTGCTGTGCCCCGCTGTGTGCATTTTGCTTTTCAGTTTCTTGCAGCACTTCACTGGGGTCTGTTTTTGTTATTTTGGGGGAATCATTCTCCTTTCACAAGTGTGAGAAGATCCAGAAAGCAAGAAGAATCATTAATGTCTTTTCCCCTCAATACCTGCATAAAATTGGCATGTCCCCAATAAATGAGAAGTGAGGTTGGAGGAATAAAATGTTAATGTCTCAAGAACTTGGTTTTCAGATGAAAGATAAACCAGGAGATTCCTCTAAGCCCCAGGGAGTCCTGATGCTCTCTTGACATGTTCCAATCCCATATCACAGGTTTCTTTGGGAGAAGACCCAGAAACTGATTCACTAGATTTTCCAAGATCCATGGCTATTGTGGCCATTCTGGGTCATCACCGCACAGTAGTGAAACTCAGGACCAGGAAAAGACAAGATGGTGGCTGAGGAACCTCACCCTATAAAGTTTCTAAAGATAAACCTTGGCCAGAAGTGGAAGTTCACACTTATAATCCTAGCACTATGGGAGCCCAAGGCAGGTGGATTGGTTGAGCTCAGAAGTTCAAGACCAGACTAAGGATAGTGAGACCCTGTCTGTCTCTACTAAAGATAGAAAAAGCTACCCCAGGCTTGGCACCTATAGCTCAGCAGCTAGGGCGCTGACCATGTACACCAGAACTGGTGGGTTCAAACCCAACCCAGGCCTGCCAAACAATAATGACAACTCCAACCAAAAAATAGCTGGGCAACAACCTATAGTCCCAGCTACCTGGGAGGCTGAGGCAAGAGAGTCCCTTAAGCCCAAGTGTTTGGTGTTGCTGTGAGCTATGATGAATATAGATGAAAGATTGGAAGGGTACACTGTTTTGATAAGAATTGTGCCTCAAGTATCAGAACAGTGAGGGCCGCCCCCACCTCTATCACAGGGCTGGTAGACGGTGGAGCTGGGAACCCAGGTTGCTATCTGTCTCCTAGAAGCCACACTTACCCCAAATTTCAATGAGGCCTGATGCACTCTGCCTTTTCCTTCCAGGCAATGATTCACCCCTGAGATTTCACATGGCCTGCTGTCCTGGGATTTAAGGGCACTGCTGGAATACTGAAATAAGGGCTTTAAATTTCCCCATATGTGGTGGTGGCAGAACAGAAAGGCACCTGTGAGGCTACCAGGATCCACACCTCAGGTCCCCCCTCTTATTGCATACCCAGCATTTGGAGACCTGATTTCCCAGGAATCACCATGCAACAGGACCTGATGTTGGCCAGGGATCCATAGCCCCAGGGTCTTTGTATGTGTCTCTCTTCTCTGTGTTCTTTCCTAATCCAGTAGGCTGCCATCTGTCATTCTGAAGGTAGTCACCCAAGTTGCTACCTGTGGCTAATAAACAGGGTTGTCTCAGGGTAATTGGTGGTGAGACTTTGCCTTCTCCTTTACATGGAATATTCTGAGGTTTGGTCAGGAAGAAACCACTAGGATTGTGTAAGGCCCCAAGATCCTTCTCAGAAGCCACCCAGAACACATGCCACTGCTAACTGGGCAAAAAGCTAATTATTATGTGGTTGATTGGTGGTGTCTCCAAAGCAGCAGAGTGGGGATTCACAGCCAAAACATGTCTGTCTCAAGTATATCCATTGGGATCCAAAGCTGGGCAACCCAACTACCCATCAAGCCATGGAATTCCTCTGGCATCCCCATCCCTAATGTAGGCAACTAGCCATTCCCCATACAATGTAGTGAGAAACATCAGAATAAGCTTGGCTTCCTGAAGAATTTTCAGAATAATTTGTGGGAGGAAGTAAGCCTCCCTACTACATCTACTCAACAGCTTGCAGAAAGCTACCTTCCAATAGGATAGCCCAGCATTGCAGCCAGAGACCTGATAATTCTACCAGTTCATCTCCCCTGCATAACAACCTAGCAGCCATCACCACATCCCATTCCCAGGGCCTCCTTTCTCCACACTTCTGATCTGCCTATGGGTAAACACATCTCTCTTCCTGTTAACCTAAGTTAGACATGATGGGTGATGTGTACTTTAAACTAAGATTTCATCAATGTACAAAATTACGATCACCTTCAGTTTTTATTGGAAAAAACTTTGTTAGTTTTTTCCAATAAAAACTAATAAAAAATAAAGATTTCAGAGAAGGTAACACACACACACACACACACACACATTCCTGATCCAGCACTTCTTCCAATCTGCCCTGTTCTATGTTTCCTTAACACTGTTTCACATCTCATGGCCTCCACTTTTAATTGATGAGTAGATTGTGGTTAGTGTTTGTGTGTGATGATGTTTAAAATTCCTGGAGCTCTTCTTGTAGAGAGGGAAAAAATAATTAATTTGGGCACAATGAGGACCTGTACAAGTTCAACTGCCTATGTTTGACAACAGTGAATCCAAGGTACCTGGCTGAGTTTCCATTGAGCAACCCTTAAACAACAAAGGCCTCCATGGTACTAATGGAGAGAGAGAGTTGCAGAGACAAAAGCACTTCCCTCTTGGATTCTAATATGCTGTATTGATTTCTGATTAACCCCTGTTCTGTGAATGCCCCTCACATGTTTATCAACTGTTCCTTCTGTAAGAGTACATATTACCATAAATGACATCATTAAGTCAAACTGTGATATTATTACACTAGTTACACATGAGGAAGCGCATAGAATTGGCATTTTTCTCCTTTCCAGGAAGGCCAGCTTTAATTCTCCCACACATTAGCATGTACACCCCTTTATAGTATGTAACCTGGGGTGTAACAGCATGGAGGTCCACTTGTCTTGCTGGCAACCACGACCATGCACCTGCTCATAAATTCTCTAATAAATCACTCACTTCTGACAAATTGGATTCATCTGAGTTTTCCTTTGGTTTCTTGACTGTTTCTGCATCACTTTCAATGTATGAACCTTTTAAAAAACAATTGATGAGCTCACCAGCACAAGTCCAGTGACCAAAGTATGGGCAAGGGGAGAAAAGGTTTGGAATGAAAAATCTGGGGTGTTACTCCTCATCCATTTGCAATGGTGCTGGGCATTTGTGAGATGTGTGTGGACTACTGAGTACAGAGATGCCCCTAAAATGGCTGAGGGATTACAGTACTTGACAATGGAATACTGCATTACACCCATGGTCAATAAAGATCACCATGAGGTAGTAACAGCAGATTGGCCTTTCCTAAAAGCTTTGCAAATGGTCACGGAAGGAAGTTCTCTGGTGAAAGTATGAAAGCTAGATGAAGAATTACTGTTCAGAAAAATATGAAAATAATAGCGTCTATAGGCTCGGCGCCTGTGGCTCAGTCGGCTAAGGCGCCAGCCACGTACACCTAAGGTGGCGGGTTCGAATCCCCAGCCCGGGCCCGCCAAACAACAATGATGGCTGCAACCAAAAAATGGCCGGGCGTTGTGGCGGGCGCCTG
>CAUYQV010027821.1:0-15010 GCA_963574575.1 Galagoides demidoff | reverse complement strand
ACAATTTGAAATACTTTCATCAAGCTGGTTAACATAAATTTCATGTCATTTGCTTAGTCATTGTATCAAAACATTTATATTTTAGTTCTAGAAAAGTTCACTTGTACCCCTGTTAGACAGATATATAGGTGATCTTTCCGGTCACCCTCCCACCACCCATCCGCCCTTCTCCCCACCCCTTCCCCGCCCCCTCCCCATATTCTTGGGTTAGAATTAAGTTGGATCTTTTGTTTGAGAGCTATAGATTAGTTTCATAAAAGGGCTGTGTACATCGGATACTTTTTCTTCCATTCCTGAGATACTTTGCTAAGAAGAACATTTTCCAGTTCTGTCCATGTAAACATGAAGGAGGTAAAGTCTCCGTTTTTCTTTAGGGCTGCATAGTATTCCATGGTGTACATATACTACAGTTTATTGATCCATTCGTGGATTGATGGACACTTGGGCTTCTTCCATGATCTGGCAATTATGAATTGGGCTGTAATAAACATTCTGATACAAACATCTTTGTTGTAATATGATTTTTTATCTTCTGGGTATATACCTAATAATGGAATTGTAGGATCGAATGGCAGGTCTGTTTTTAGCTCTCTAAGTGTGTTCCAGATGACTTTCCAAAAAGAACATATTAATTTGCATTCCCACCAGCAATGTAAAAGTGAATGACTTTTCTCAAAAAACACCAGTAGGAGACTGGAAAGACAAGCCCCAGACTAAGAGAAAATATGTGCCTATTGCATATCTGGTAAAAGACTTATATCTAAAATATGTAAAGAATTCTCAAAATTCAGTGGTAAGAAAACAAAGCAACTTAATTTAAAAAGAAATGGTCAAGAGATTTGAGCAGACATTTCACTAAAGATGGCAAATAAGCACATAAAAAGATGCTCAGCATCCTGAGTCCCTAGGAGACTACCAAATACCTATTAGAATGGCTAAAATTAAAGACTGTACCACAGTAAGAATTAGTTCTTTATCTGTGATCTGTGGGTGTTTTTTTTTTTTGCAGTTATAAATATTTTTCTATTTGCCTATCATTTAACTTTGCCTCTTTTTTTCTTTCTTGTTTCTTTATTTGGCTTTTAAGAGTTTTTTAGTGCATAAAAATTTATTAGTCTTTGATTACCTGTGGGTGAGTGACCATCAGGCAGGCCCGGTAGATGACCACCTTAGCTGTGCATGTGGACGGACACCTGGGGGCCTGTGCTGTGTGTCCTCTGCCCTGCTGCAGGCTGGATCAACTTGTGCTCCAGGCAGGGTCGGAAGCCTGTGAGTGCTGGATTTCTGCACCACCTGCCTTAGGCCTGGGGAGAGGGTTGGGTCTGTCAAGGCAGACTCTGATGGGATTGATTGGCTTTTGAAGGCCGCTTTCTGCCCTGTTTCTGTGATTTCTTTTTCTTCTTTGCATCCTTCCCTCCTTTCTTCCCTTCTGCTTTTCTTTCTTCCTTTGACCTCAGGTACATAGAAATAAATGTTCCCAGTTTATTGTGGTTACTTTTTCCTCTTCCTTCTTTCTCCTTATTCCTGAGTAGGACTTCACAAAATTAATATATTTCAAGGTATTTCCAAGATTCAAGTCTTCAAAGAAGCGTAATTTCACCTATACTGAGCTGAAATAGAAGAAAAAATAGTAGCTGAAAGTTGAGGACTGTTTTTGAAGTCGTGTGGCTTAACTAAAGCAATACAGTTCGGAAAACCCTCCCCTGGCAGTCTGGGGAGCACCCTGTGACTGCTGAGGGAACAGTCACCGGTAAACTGCCAGCAGGGCCAGCGGCAGGTGGAGGCTTAGATGCGTTTCATCAAAAAGTGTTTTCTGCACCATTCTTAGTTTTAATATAGAATTGGCTGTTGTTATACCTCTTTATTTTGAGGGAAAGCATCTAAGAATTACTTCAATGTAAGTATGAAAAATAGAACAGGGAAAATATAATAGTTATTTTCTGTCCAATATTTTTCTTTCCCCCAAACAGATACTTTTTTCAACCTGAAGTTTTTCATGTGTCCTTTTATTATGACAAGTCATTTCCTAAAATCAAAATAACAAAATACATAAATTTACTTTTTATGAAATCAGCTCACTTGAATGGGAATATATGATATTGCTGCCAGGTAAACAAGCAGAAATCATTCTTAAAATGCTGATTTATACCATTGTTTTTAAGGGCTTGCTGGATTTTATATAAAAACACTGGAAAAAAGGGTTTAGTGAATTTTTTTTTTTTTTTTTTTTGAGACGGAGTCTCAGTGGCCCTGGGTAGAGTGCTTGGGGGGCATCATAACGCACAGCAACCTCAAACTCTGGGCTCAAGTGATCTTCTTGCCTCAGCCTCCCAAGTAGTTGGGACTGCAGGCACCTTCCACAACACCCAGCTAGTTTTTCTATTTTTAATAGAGATAGGTCTCACTCTTGCCCAGGCTGGTCTTGAACTTCGAAGCTCAGGCAATCCATTTGCCTCAGCCTCCCAGAGTGCTAGTATTACAGGTATGAGCCAGCACGTCCAGCCTAGTAACTGTTTTAACTTTGAAAGTGAGGAGAGCAGTCAGAGGAAAAAATGCCAAGCAGAAGGGGTCAATAATAGAGAAGCAGGCCAGGCACAGTGACTCATACCTGTGATTCCAACCCTGTAGGAGGCTGAAATGGGAGGATCTCTTGAGGCCAGGAGTTAGAGAGCAGCCTGGACAACATAGCAAGACCCCAGTCTCTATAAAAATAAAAACATTATCTGGTGTGGTGGCATGTGCCTATTGTTCCAGCTGCTGAAGAGGCAGAGGCAGGGAGATTGCTTGAGCCTTGGGGTTTGAGGCTGCAGTCAACTGTGGTCACACCACTATTTCCCAATCTGGGCAACAGAGTAAGTCCCTTATTAGAGTGGAAAGCTTAGTAGGTGCTCCACATGGGAGAAGAAAAGAAGTTCTCTAGGCCAAGATTAGGATATAAAATATAAAGTTTACTTTATCTTCTCAGAAGGAGAGAGGGAGTGAAAGAGGAAGAGGGAAAATAGAGCAGGGAAATAGTGTGGCCTCCCAAAGAAAGAAAGGAAGAATGGCCACGTCCAGATCAAGTAGTGACTGAATTTAAGGAGGGCAAAGAGAAACAAAGGTAATTGCAGCCAGATTCATGATCATGATGTTGTGAAACTGGTCTGTCTACTTTCCCTACTGGAGGTGATAAGCAGTGGTCTTTGCTGTTGGAGACATAACTTTTCACAGGTATTTCTGATCCTGTTGTTGATTCTGCCCTGAGATATCATCTCAGCCAGACTCTGAGGCCAGACGCTCAGCTCACACCTTATTGTTCATTCAGGGGCCATTTAGGAACCCTTGAGGCCATAGAACAGATTCTAAAAGGCAGATTTAGTCACTAAGTCTAGCCATGGTAAAGAAAATTTACCATGCTTCCTTTCTGTCTGCTGAGCTTCTGTTTGGTTTGTGAAAACAAATCCACAGGGTGTCTGCTTGCCAGAGAGGGCAGAGAAAGAAAGCAGATGGAGAATGAGATTGATTTTTGCCCTTGCTGAAAAACTCTGAGTTAATAATTTCTCTATTATTTCACTGTAAAGACTGACCATCCTTACTGGGTGATAGAGTGAGTCCCTGTCTCTAATGAAGAAAATAGTAAAATACAGAGAGAATGATAACAGTATAGTGACCCAAGAACTCTAGTCCTAGCGGATACAGATGGGTTTCATTTTTAAACCCGAGAAGGAATTCTCCCTCTGAGCCGGTGATGTTGGAGACAGGAACAGGGCAGACAAGGTATGATCCAAGGAGATGGGCAGTCTGTGAACTGAGATGTTTCACTGGCACATGTGAGAGCCAGACAGGCAGGGTGTGGGTGGCAGGAGAGAAGGTCTGCCTTGGGGTATGTGACTGAGAGGGGCTAGTGCGGGAGGGAGAGAGTGAGCTGTCCCCCGGACTCAGTGAACTAGTGATTTTCTGCAGCACTATGACACTGTCCAAGTGTCGATTCAAAGAGGGAAAAGGGACGGTGTGGTACTTGGGTGGGTGGGGGAGTTTGCCAGCTATGAGTGATGAACAAGGAAAGGTTAAGGTCAAGAATATTGGTAAGAGTGTGGCTGAGAAGTTGCAGGAATGGGAAGAACAAGTTGGATGGAAGGGAAGTGAAAGTGTGAGCGGGCTGAGGGATGGTGGGGAGAGGAGCCAGCTGCAGGTGAAATGGAAGACTCAGCCTACTGTCACTGCCCGGGAGCTTGGGCGTGTTCTCATGAGACCTCTGGGGAGCAGTTACTGGCCTGGTTCAGCTGCTCAGGGATGACGCAGAAGTGCTCAGTCCCTTTCCAGCCTGTTGCTTTGCCACCCTCGTCATGTGGCTCTTCACCCATGGCCTTCCCGTCTTATGTGCCAATGCTTGGATTTTGTATTTAGGAATGGTACTTTTTCTTATTAAATAGTTCTTTGCCACCCCCCCACCCCTATTGCCTTAGGTTTATTTGCGTAGGTTCTTGTTTTGCATACACTATTTTGCCTTATTGTAGGCTTATTTCGTTCACAGTGCTATTTCTAATTCGTTTGTCACTGCTGTAGTAATGCTGTTTTGGTTCCCAGTGTTTCCACCGCTCTGCAGTCTCGTTTTCCTTCCAGTCATTTATCATCGCCTCTTTGAACTGTGCGTATTGATTTCATGTCATCTCTAAATTATTTCATGGTGAAAGCACTTCTGGGAACTCTCCTTTAGTTACTGCATGGGGCTTCCTTGAATAAAGTGCTGTCTTTGGCACGCCCCGTGTGTGCCTTCGCCATGGGGGGCTCGTTTGGTTTGCTGCGAGGAGTGGGGAAGCTGGTGTGTTCTGGTGGTGTTACCATGCTGTCTTTTGTCTCCCGCATGGTTCTTTTGTTAGGACCGTTGTTCTTTGACACACTGAATACGCTTTGGGTTGAAGATTCAGTGTTGCTTTTTGTCTTGTCTCCAAGAATGAGAGAAGGGTGATAGGAACCCCGCAGTGGCTGAAGGTGCTCCCTGTACTACACAAGCTCCACAGAGTCCTCTCCCAGGGCTCCTTGCCCTGGGCGGGTCATACTCTTAGCTTGACATCGTTCCCCAGCTTAGGACAGTGGGTCTCTGGTGTTCACATGCCTTGCTTCTGTCCCCAGCCCCCAACTGGCACAGCTTTTTACACTGCAGATAGGAGGGATGGGTACAGTCCGTGAGTGCACATGTGTGTGAGGGGACAGGGCAGGGGTGAAGGCTGCCCTCCTTCTATGGTACAATGTAGGAGCATAGGGGCCAGCGCAGCCTTGCAGGCCCTGACTCCAAGCTTCCACTTCCCTGTCTGTGTGGAGGTGAATGAGAGTCCCTGCATCCGAGGGTAGATAGAAGGCTTGAATGAGATAATGCGTGTGCGTCACTTGGCACCAAAGTCTGCTGCTCTCAGCAGATGTCAGCTCCAGTGATTGATTTTTCACAGACCTCTCACTCAGGCACTTTTCCTACTCAGTCATTTTGGTCCTGCTGATCATGTTTCATTTATTTTCACTTTTGTCTTACTTTGCACTAAATCCTTGCCTGATTGTTGGGAATGATTAGTGATTAGATAATTATGGTATTTTTTACTTTTTCTCCAGCTTTCCTCTTACCTGATAAAAGCCAAAATGGCTATCTTGCCATTCATCTGATGAGAAGCTTTTTTTCTCAAAAGGTGTTTCCATTTTTGGATTTTTCTTTGGGCATTCTTCGCACCTCTTTTTCTTCAAATGGGAAGTGATGTTACAAAAGTATTAAAACTTTTCAAAGCTTTGCCCATTGGCCATCTTTGCCCTAGGGGGTCTCTGAGAGTGGGCTGTGGTTCCAAGTCCCACCACACTGTGCACGTTCCCTGGCTCCTGCTTTCCACGATCAATCATGCTGTAAGATTGCCACTTTTTCTTCCTCATTGCTCTGTCTGTCCCTACCCTCTCTCCCTCCATTGGTTTTTCAGCTAATTTTTGTTGCTTTTATTAGGTTTAAAGAAAGAGTTGAGGAATTAGTTGTTAGCTAGCTAAAGATCCTTTAAAAATCTACAATATACTCTTCAAATTTGTAGTTGATGCATATTATGTTTTCAGTGTTTGAAGAGTTCTCTATTTAAAATACTGCTTAATTTTAATTTCTGCATTTCAAGCAATTTTTCAGAGGTACACCTTGGTAAGTCCATTGTTGCTGCAGGCCATGTTTTATATAGTGATGGTGAAAGAGCTTTGATTGCTCTTGCTAAGGTAGGGGTTACAAATACTTAGCACATCCCGAACTTTCCTTCACATGTTCTCCTGTATCAGGGTGGGAGGACAGTGATTGCCCCTGTGGAGCTTCCACTTTCAGGTGTACACTTCTGGGTGTACGAGTATAATCCTCAGGGCACTGGTGAGCTGGTCGAGGGAAGTGACTGATCTGTCCTGTTGTGTTCATCACCCACACACTCAACCGTGTGAGGTACGAACTGGGAGAAAAAACTGCCAACGTGTAAACAGATTAGTTTCAAATATACTTTATTTCTAGTTGTGCTTTAAAGTGGTTGGAAATATGAAATTCTAAAGAATATATAAAAGCAGGTTTATTGAGCCTGTGCCTAAGTTTATATTCATATATGAGCAGACAAGTAGCTAAGAAGCCTGTAGCTGCCAGTGTTGTGAGGTTCCCTGTACATTTTACGTGTACAGTTTTGCAATGTTATTTTAACCAGTGTTGTTTTACTACTGTACAGTGAACACTTTATAGGTGCATGTCTAGTCATTAGCCAGCTCACCTGAAAAAGCAGTAGGTGTGAGGGCATTTATTCCTTTGTGCTGCTAACTGTTGTGGGTAGTGTGTCTTGCCAGGTAGACATGGATTTGAGCTGTTTTTGGTATGCTTTGTTTTTACTTTTGTTTTGGGTGAGAGGGGAAGGTTTTGTGCATTTTATTTTTCCTGAGATACGGCTTAGAGTTGTGAAAAAGTGACTAGATGTTGCATTTACTTTATAAAAATAGTTTATTTCCAGTAAGTTAGAGTTGCTTCATCTTGCTTGGCACTGAAGAATGGCTCATCCCACTTTCTTAATATGAAACAGTTGTTGACAAGTTCTCTAAATAACAAAAGTTTTGTGTACTGTCCTTTTACAGAATGTTTGATGATTTGCTCAATGAGCAGTAATGCTAACTATTTCACCTGCATAGTTTTAGTTACGGTTAAATACCAGGCTTTTCTTAATTGTTCACTTTGCTGTTTATTTTCTGTTTGAAGGTTAAAAAAAAAAAAAAGTAGGCCACTTGAGTAGGAGACCTCAGAGAGTGCAGGGCAGGGCACATGACGCATCGCCTGGGCACCTCTGCCAGGTTTGGTGCCTGTGGTCAGCTCCCTGTCGTCCACACTGCAGGCCTTTCCCCATAGTACTAGCCTTAAAACTGTAGGGTAAGATGCCGGTGGGCTAGCAGCAGAGAGCGAGATAGAGGGGAGGAGGATCTGTAGCCCAAGCGTAAAGGAGGTGGCAGGTTGTGCATCCTTCCATCTGTGGGCCTTGCTGTTGGATCATTTCTCTCTAGCACCACTTGCCCAATGGGAGCCAACCACTGGGTATTTATGTTCAAGGTTTCTGCCATTGTCTCTGCCTCCAGTACCAGATAAGATAGGTAATAATTCATTTTTCCTTTTGTTTTGGTTATCCAGTTACAATCTGAATGCTGACTAACTCTCACTGAGGCTTTGCCCTGTCAAAGGGGCTCCAGTCTCTGCTAGTGGGAGTAGCTGGCCATTAGGAGAAGCAGGCGAGCCACAAAATCACTCAGCTCATTCACCACTGATATACTAGTGCACAGGAAGGACTTCATGACCTAACCTCTCTGAGCCTCCTGATTTTTGTTTGTTTATTTTTTTTCTTGAGACAGAGTCTCATTCTATCCCCTTGGGTAGAGTACAATGGCCTCATAACTCACAGCAACCTCAAACTCCTAGGCTCAAGCAATCCTCTTGCCTCAGCCTCCCAAGTAGCTGGGACTGCAGATGCTTGCCACAATGCCTGGCTAGTTTTTCTATTTTTAGCAGAGACATGGTCTTGTTCTTACTCAAGCTGGTCTTGCACTCCTGAGCTCAGGCAGTCCTCCTGTGTCCCACAGTGCTAAGATTATTGGCCAGAGCCACTGAGCCTAAAGAGCCTCCTGTTTTGATTTGTGAGATGAACATAGTAATAGTGGCCTCAAAGGATTCTTTCAAACCTTATAAGAAAAACTGTGTTAAATACATAGTACATAATAAGTTCTCCATAAATGGTGGTTAAATATCTATTAATAATGGTGTTGCCATGCTGGAATCTTCAGATTTTTATCTTCTGAGCTTCTTTGGATGAGGAAAACCAAAAGTACTCATGTCTTCATGTTCTCTCCATTGTTTGGTCGTGTTTAGGTAACATTAAATATTGTCACACATTGTTTCTATCCTGATACCTTATTATCTGTCCAAAAGGGTAATGCTGAAAGTACTGCTGAAAAGTACTTACCCAGATGTTTTGTGTTTATAGCAGAGATATCTAGATATTGAGGATTTTCCACTTACACCTAAAGTAAAGCCCTTCATTAGAGCTGCTACTTAATGAAAGCATGAAGGTCCCATTGTTCTGAAGTACATTGAGTGTCCACTCTGTATTGTTACAGTTAAACCAATGCAGTTTAGAAGGGCAAGAAAAACCATGGATATGTGGGTGTCATTGTTCATTTTAATATCAGATTAGACTTGGCAGATACAGTGTGTTTTCATGAGCTTTCCGGAGTATCTTCCCCATTATTCTCTTCCCCATTATTCTCCTCTACCCACTTTTCCTCTGTTATTATTTAAAGTTAAGCAGTTAACATGTTTTGTTCCTTATCCTTGATTTTGAAAGAGAGATGATTTAGAACTTTTGGGAAATACTCCCTGAATGCTCTATAGAAGAACCTGCTTTTTGGTGAAAGAAACATGAGTAGAAGAAGAGAGGTCCCCTACAATGTGTGTTATTTGATGTGTTTCTGTCCTTGTGGCAGACAGCCTGCAACAGGGCTGCTGGTGCTTACATTGTATCTGCTCCAGGGACCCAGAGGGTCCTGACCAGAAGTGATGGGAGGTTTAAGAGACTGTGGCTTCTGTCATGTGCTTTGTTTCTCTTGACTCTCTTGCCCTGGCAATGCCATGTCAAGAGGCACCATGTGGTGTGGATTGTGTGGGCAGGACCATGGGGAGGGGACCTGGGTGCCAGGGCTGCATCCTCTCAAGAGACTCTGGCTAGAGGAGCCAACCAGGCGCTGCCTGAATTCGTGGCCTGTAGAACCTCTGAAAGGTAAATGTTTGTTGTTTTAAACTATTAAGTTTCAGGGTAATTTGCAACACGCAATACATGACTAATATAATTCTAATGATTTAATGATTACCTTAGATGATGAAACTATTTCTTCATTAAGGACAGACTACATGGTTTATACATTACTATATTAACCAACCAGGCGGATTAGGAAACAATTTTGCATAATCAGATTGTTTTCAATATTTGAGGGAGATACAATTTTTTTAAGTGTAAAATGTTAAACACAACTTATAAAGGGGTAGAATCTGTAGATTTCAAAATGTTAAGTTTGACAGCTCATTTCAGTAGTTAGATGATTTATCTAATAGGTAAACATGAAACATTGCATTTCTCTTAAACATCACTATGTTAAAATAATTTAATCAAGATTTTTTTAAGGCTGATGTATGTATTCATATTCATTGACACCACAAGTAAGTTATACATACATAATACATATTTTATATACACCACAAAACCTAGTAATCTCAAAAGGGAGAAAATATCCAGCCTAGTTATTATCCTAGTAACATAGATGCTAATATGACTTTAAATCAGTTATAATATCTATCTCATATCAATAACTAGGGATTAGAATGGAAAAATGTAACACATATATATAAACAGACATAATTGTAGGGGCATAGCATGTCACAGTATTTTTGTTATGGGTAGCAAATTCTGTTCTTGTAGCAGTAGTACTGTGTCTGATGGACATTTGCAGCTATGGATGGGTCCATCAGATCACTTCTTTCTCTCAGTGTTACTTCTCTGGGCAATTGCCAGGTTTAACTTCATGTAAACGTAGGATAGGTTTGTTCAGATCTTAGAAAGATCTCAGTTTAGGTCAAGTTTGCTGATACCACTTTTCCTGCAGATGGTGGAGCAGCTGTAGTCTAAGATAATCTTCTGGTTTCTAGGTGTCTTCCTCCCACAGGTCATTTCTGCGTGACAAAGGTTGTCTAGATGGTAGGACACATGGCCGTCACTAGCAACAACTGTCGCTTTCCACCTTTGTGCCATGCGGCATCCTCTTACCCTGGCAGGTGGACTGTGGGGATGTCGTGCAGACCTCACCTCAGCTGCGTCAGTGTCTTAAGATATCAGGCATGTTGAAATGAGCTGGGAGATATGTCAGAGTTTCCTTGGTTTTGAACAGAAACCAAAGTTGCAACCAAAGGGAGCTCATGGGAGGCCTGAAATAGCCACCAGAGATTCTCAGTGGCAGGAGACTCTAGACCAGTGTCATCTTGTACCATACCCTCTAACTACACATGGCTGTTTAAATGTAAATTGATTAAAAGAAACTAAAAACTTGAGCCACACTAGTCATATTTTAAGTGCTCCGTAGTTGTGTGTGGCTGATGGCCATCATATTAGAAATTGCAGATACAGACCATTTCCACATCACAGAAAGTTCTCTCTGGCAGCACCTGTAGACCACCCTACATGGAGGCCTTCACCTGAATTTATGAGCCCAACCATTCCTCCTTTTGCTCTAGGATCCAGCATGGAAGAGTGAGTTGATTGGTCTGACTGAAATCATTTGCCCACCTCTTGGCTCTCCTGGGTGGGGGAAAGGGTTGGGCAAGAGACCCTTAGAGGTATCAGGGTAAGCACCTAAGTCCACAGTCCCCCAGGCAGCTCCCAGCAGCAGAGGGCTGTATAGCGCTATTGGTGGGTGCTGATGACCCAGAATGGACCCAGAATGGACAGATGTTCATCATGACAGTCTTTTTTTGAGTTTTTAAATGCAGAATTTTGTGTTCATTTGGTATATAACTATAGATTTTTCCAAAGGTTAAAAAAAAAAAAGAAAAACAATGCTTTAGTAAATATTTGTTGTAAAAAGAAAACATTAAAAAAGTAAACATTTAAAAATAAGAATTTTTTTAATGAATAAAACTTAGATGTGCCTATTTTTCTAACCGCATATGAGATAGTAGTTTTAAAAGCTTTCTATAATCAATTAATGAAAGCTAGATCATAAATGTTTTAATTTGCTCTGAAGAAACTTTTTTTAATGCCAACCCTTTCTTCCCTTACCCTAATCCTTAAAAGTTTTAAAGTTTTTGCTAAGTGCCTCACATAGAATGCAAACTAATATATTTCAGGGGAGTTCTGCTGGGGTTGAACCAACGAGGTTTCTTGCTTCCCATATTCCCCTGCCTTGTCTCTTTGTGTGTGTGTTTTCATTGCTTTATAATATGCTGACGCCTCAGGGAATAGGAAATGTTACAACATTTTAAACATTGGTCACAAATTGAAAGATAAATATTTTTATGGGTTTTGTATGATTGTGACATGGTCTGCTATGAGAGCAGTAAACACGCCATGTTTGTTCACATAGCTCACTGCTCTCTGACCCTGATGCTGGCATTGTAAAAACGAGAAGTCATTTTTGTAAGCATGGAGCCCTGCTCTGTGAAGAAAGCTCTTGCCTAAGCCCTCTGACACGGAGTTCCACAGGAATCTGCTGCAATGGACATTCTAATCAAAGCTAACATTTTACCACATTGTTTCCGCCCACAATACAAGGAAAAAAAAAGTTTTAAGTAGGACTTTCTATGAATGGGAGAGAATTTATAAGTAATTCAAAAGTGATAAAATTCTAGAAGTCTGAGATCACTTCTGATCCCACCGGCAGATGCCCACAGTGTGGTGTCTGTGTGACTTTCCACTAGAAGTCTTTGTGGTAAGTGTCCGCCTTCCCCCTTTCTTAGTATGGCTTCTTTCTCCATGAAGTCATAGAAGAAGGAAAAGATGCAGGCTAAAAAACAAAGCATGTCATTTCCCACCTTTAAATGTTAGTAAAGCATGCCTTATGATCCCAAATCATAGATTATGTTGAGTTTTTACATAAATGTGAAATGTCAATGTTTGCTTTAAGTAGCATCTGTATCTGGTATTATTTTACACTTTGGGTGTAGGAATTCTGTCTGGAAGCAGAAGAGCTGGTGGTCTGAGATTGCTGCCGCATCTCCCCCTGGCATTGAAGGGTCCCGGAACTCCCAAGAGGCACCAGGGAATGCCGATGGTGGGGGAGATCACCATGTGTCTAAAAACTTACTTTTCTTGCCTTGTCTGGCAAAAGCTTGCTATTCTAAAGCCTTCACTAGTACAGGTTGTTACTTGAATGTAAGTTTGGTTTAAGTAGTATCAGGAGACTAGGTAAAAAAATCTTGATGCCTCATTAGATTTTTTTTTTCAAAATATTAGATTAGATAATGAAAAAATATTTGAATAGGAATATGACATTTCAAATATATTTTCATTCTATTCAAATAATAAATAAACATGAAGACATTTTGTTACATGACTGAAACTGTTTTGCCACTTGCGGTAGTGACTGCTAGATGCCTACCATTTTCATTTCCTCTTAGTAATTTTATTCTCCATGCCGTGGCAAAACACTCAGCAAGGAGACTCATTTCCCGTCCTCCTCCAGCAACACATGGCTATATATATAATTCCTAGCCAGTAAGATGCAAGAAGTTGTTGGCCAGTTCAGGCAGTGGCTCTGAAAACGGGGCATCCTCTCGCCATTCCCCTTTGTTCCTTCCCACTGCTTGGTTTGCAGGCACAATTGCAAGACTTAAGCAAACTTATTAGACTATGAGGTCACCTGGAGATGTAGTCTGAGGATAGCAAAGAAGGCACATTGAGTGAGGGAGCCTGTTTTCTGGCTTATGTGATCTTTGTGTAGCCCTGGGAAAACTAGCTTCCACAGTTTCAGGGACATGGTTAAATCAAAGCAAGTAAAATTACCATATAGTGGACCGTGAAAAGCTTGACGACCTGACAGCATCACAAAGTGAAGTACTGAGTACCGAGAGACTTGTTCCCCTTGCTCATCACTTACTATTATTTTATATATGTATTTATTTATTGAGACAGAGTCTTAACTCTGTTGCCTTTGGTAGAGTGCTGTGGTGTCATAGCTCACAGCAATCTCAAACTATTGGGCTCAAGCGATTCCCTTGCCTCAGCCTCCAAGGTACCTGGGACTATATAGGTACCCACCACAGTGCCTGACTATTTTTAGAGATGAGGTCTTGCTCTTGCTTAGGGTAGTCTAGAACTCCTGAGCTCAAACAATCTCCCCACTTCGGCCTCCCAGAGTGCTGGCTGGGATTACAGGAGTGAGCCACCATGCCTGGCCCATCACTTGTTAATTAATGCTCATCCTCCATTGGAGGAAAGCAGAATCCTTGAAAAGCAATGCAGAATCTTAGAAAGAATTCAGAACATGCTTATAAAATCCTGTCTATTGTAAGTAAACCTGACCACAATCTGAGCAGAAGTGTATAAAAATGTAAGTCCATCGAAAGGAACCAAGATGTGGGGAGCACACATACGAGGTGTGCTCAGAATGTTTTGTGACAACAGGTAACAGGAAGTTTTCAAAGGTTAATTGGGTAATGTGAAAAGGACTTCAGAGCCAATCTAAGTGTGTTTCTAATGCCCAAAGATGGGGTGGTTTGAGCATCAATAAAAGTAATACCTGCAGTGGGTTGTCATGCATCAAATAGGCTAAAATCTGTAAGGTGACGATTTTGTAAGATTAAAAACTTAGTCACCTTTAGAGGATGCTAGGGATTCACGCCATGATTTCAAAAGCTATTAAATGAAAAGATTCAATCATTTATAAACTACAATTATATACTCATTTTTATATTATCTGTAGATCACACAGCCAAAGGAAACAAAGATATCCATTTTGCATGTTTTCATTCTCTTATTTTATGTAGCTTCAGACTATGTTTCACAATTACCCACTTCCAGAATCTTGAGTGAATTCAGTTTGAGTATGGACAAAGCTCTACTATTTACAGTTCTGCTCACACCTGCCCCGGCTCATAGCCACTTCCCTTTGTCCCATCCTCAGGAGCAGCAGTGACTTCACCTTTCTCCCTCCCCTGGCTAGCACCACCAGCCTTTTCATTTGATAAGTAAACAGTGTTAGCAGTCTCTGGTCATTTTGCTGAGCATTTTGGGTTTCCATCATTAACTTTGACATAGCTTATTGTTTATTTTCATTAGATTATTTGTTTAGTGCCACATAGGAGGAAACATAATTCATACCTGATGGATTTGTTTTCTGCACACACAGCATATCCCCTACTGAATTCATCATGTCTTTAGTAATTAGGTGAGGGGCTCTTCTACAGATGGAACTTTACCCTGGAAGTGAGAACAAGGTCATCTAAAAATTGTGCCCTCATATTAATTTGAAAAAATACTCAAAAAAAAAAGCAATTAGGTAATTGGTATTTAAAATGCTAAATCTTATGCAGAAATTGTGGTAAACTGTTACATAGTAGCTTAACAACATATTTTTTTCTCCAGCTTTTTTTTGATATTGGGTGACGATGTTGAAGCTTTTGGGTGAGCCAAGAATAAATCATTATTTTTCCTACTTAGAAAATAGTGGGAAGGTATTCAGATATTTTGCTATTCAATGGCTTTTAAACCACAGAGAATTTGTTGGGAAAACTGTGATAGGCACTTTCTGAGCATTGTCTCATTCTGTCCGTAGAGCTGAGTTTCAGCAGCCTGTGAGTACACCTGCTGGGGCTCTTCCTCCATAGAGCTGAGTTTTCAGCAGTTTGTGGGTACACCTGGAGGGGCTCTTCCTCTATAGAGCTGAGTTTCAGCAGTCTGTGAGTGCACCTGCAGGGGCTCTTCCTCTGTAGAGCTGAGTTTCAGCAGCCTGTGAGTGCACCTGC
>CAUYQV010027816.1:0-12807 GCA_963574575.1 Galagoides demidoff | reverse complement strand
TTTCTTCTAGGATTTTTATCATTTCATGCCTTAGATTTAAATCTTTTATCCATCTTGAATCAATTTTTGTAAGTGGTGAGAGGTATGGGTCCAGTTTCAGTCTTTTATATGTGGTTATCCAGTTCTCCCAGCACCATTTATTGAATAGCGATTCTTTTTGCCAGTGTATGCTTTTGTTTGGTTTATCAAAGATTAGGTGGCTATAAGATATTAGTTTCATCTCATGATTTTCTATTCAGTTCCAAATGTCTATGTCTCTATTTTTGTGCCAATACCATTCTGTTTTGATCACTATGGACTTGAAGAACTATTTTTTCCAAATCTTCAAAGTATGATGTTGGTATTTTAATGAGGATTGATTGCATTGAATCTGTAGATTGCTTTGGGAAGTACAGACATTTTAACAATGTTGATTCTTCCCAGCTATGAACATGGCATGCTCTTCCATTTGTTAGTGTCTTCCGCTTTTTCTTTTCTGACAGTTTCATAATTCTCTTTGTAGGTCCTTCACCCCTTTTGTTAGGTGTATTCCTAGGTATTTCATTTTCTTTGAAGCTACTGTGAAGGGTATTGTGTCTTTGATTAGCTTCTCAACTTGGCTGTGATTGGCATATACAAAGGCTACTGATTTGTGGACATTGATTTTATATCTTGAGATGTTAGTGCATTTCTTGACATAGGGTAATTTTTTTGTTTTGTTTGTTTGTTTTTTGAGACAGAGTCTCAAGCTGTTGCCTTGGTTATAATGCCATGGCATCACAGCTCACAGCAACCTCAAACTCTTGGGCTTAAGCAATTCTCTTGCCTCAGCCTCCCAAGTAGCTGGGACTACAGGTGCCTGCCACAACACCCAGCTATTTGTTGTTGTTGTTGCAAGTGTCATTGTTGTTTTAGCTGGTCAAGGCCAGGCTCAAACCCACAGCCTCGGTGTATGTGGCCAATGCCCTTACCCACTGAGCAACAGGTGCCACCAGATACAGGGTAATGTTTTAAATTCTATTTTAGAGGTGAGGTCTCACTATGTTTCCCAGGCTGATCTCTAACTCTTGGCCTCCTAGATAGCTGGACTTATAAGAGCAAGCCACCACAAGCAGCCCTAAACTGAATCACAAAGAGGTCTAGTAGTTTGTATAAGGTTGCAGAGTTAGGGACCAGTAGAACCAGTAAGAATGTAACCCATGTTCCCACCCTCACTGTTGTGCTCCTGTGCTCCTCATACCTAGATATCAAGGAAAAGAACTTAGAACTTCTCAGGAATTTATTCTGAACTCATAGTTCTTTTACTTTAAAACCCCTTCATATGGGCGGTGCCCGTGGCTCAGTGAGTAGGACACCAGCCCCATATCCCAAGGGTGGCAGGTTCAAACCTGGCCCTGGCCAAACTGCAACAACAACAACAACAACAAATAGCCAGGCATTGTGGCAGGTGCCTGTAGTCCTAGCTACTTGGGAGGCTGAGGCAAGAGAATCACCTAAGCCCAAGAGCTGGAGGTTGCTGTGAGCTGTGATGCCACAGCACTCCATCGAGGGCAACAAAGTGAGACTCTGTCTCTTAAAAAAAAAATTCAAAAACTCCTTCATGCTCTCTTTGTAGTCTTTAGAGTCACTAAGAGTACAGCTAAGTAACATGTCAGGGGCTCTTATAGTGGTTTCTCCAGAGGTGTTCTTCCCACAAGTCACACAAAACTCTGACAGATGCCCTTTAAACTCTTTAGCACATTTGCAGATTTCCACATAAACTGATCTTGAATTTTAATGAAACACATGCATGACTGCTATGGCTTTATATTTTGCCTCATTATAGTTTTGCAATTTTAATGAATTTGTTTACAATCTTCAGTGGGTCTCAAAAATAGTTATTTACATATCATTGAATTCTAGCATTGCTATGATAAATAACTTGCAAAACAATATAGCTTAAATATAAATTAAGGTTGTATACATGCTTAAGCTAGAATTTAAATAAAAGGGTAAAAACTCAATATGAGTTTATCTAGTAAAAGTTTGAGGAAACTTCCAGTATATGCAAACCTACAGTTGGGTTATAGGTTTTTAATTAAGGAGAATTTTACCTTGTAAGGCTGAAATAACTGTCAGCACATGAAGGTCATCTGAATTTCCTTGTCCTAATCTGCCATAACTTCCTTCCCCACAAGCCAACACTGTGCCATTGGCTTGGATGACAAAGGTACAATTCTGACCACATATGACCTAGTATAAAAACATACAATTAAACATTTTATTTTTCATTACATAGTTTCAACATGTGAACATTTGAAATTATTCTATGTATATTTAGTATACTTAAGAGACCTTTATCAATTCAATTATCCTTTAAATAAAGAAGAAGGGTTAATATAACTATGGGGACTCTTAAGCCCTTAGTTACTATAAAACTGCTTATTTAAGTAAGAGATGCAGGAGATTCATTTGATAATTTAAAATAGTTCAGAACAATAAAATAGTTAAATGAAAGAGGAAAGGTAGGGGGGAAATATTAAAGTCTGGGCTAGAAAAAAGGGAAAACTGAAGGGAACATACACAAGAAAGAGCTGTGCATTCTGGGATTACCTGAGGTAGAAAACAAAAGAGAAAGCAGGGGCCTCAAGAAGGGTTTGGAAATATATAGTACCATGATTATCAGAAGAAGTCAGTGGTGTCAATGAAATCTAGCTAAACATCCTAAGAAGTTTATTGCCCCAAAGACAGAGTCACTTATTAGGAGTATTGAAACTTCTACAAATACATATATACCAGGCTGGCTCAATGCATCATGACGTTAACTCATTACATTTGGAAGCAAGAAAAGTTTAGAAAGTTTTTAACAAAACTTAAGTATGATAAAAATCTAGGGAAGCTTTTACTTGGAAGTTATACAGCATGACTTTCATTAATGATTTCTCCCAGCAGAACATAAAATGGATAAGTTTCATCCTATATGGCAAGTTATGGATAGCAAAGGAATTAGAATTGACAGTTCCCCAGTTTCTTCTCCATTTTTACCCTATTAGTTACCTGCTGGGCCTGTGAGAATGAAGGAGCTGCTGCAGGTACCATTACATTTCTTCCAGCTTCTGCCAGCTGTCCATGCCTGCCAGCGCCCCACAAGTAGACATCACATTTACCTCCCAGGTGCCAGTCCTAGAAACCACAATCACCTCAAAATTAGATTTATCCGTTCATTCAAACAAGCACATACTGAGTACCAAAGTGTGCCAGCCTATATACCAGGGCACAAACACACAAGCATTTAGAAACAAAACATTCACTGAGAACCATTATCTTCATCTTTACTGACCTCAGGTCTTGAAGTTGCCCAGGACATAATTTGTTCATCCATGCCATTAATCCATTTACTGTTATCCTGGAAGACAAAGGGCACATTAGGATTAGTCCTGCTTAGCCAGGATTTATCTGTTCTTAACAACAAAGTATTCTCTCCAAAAAGAACATGGTAATATTGTGAGAAGTTATTTGAGAGCAAGTTTATAATTATATGAAACTTGATTTTATGCATTATTAGTATCTTATTATAAATGTTTTCTCTCTCACTATTAGTACCACCTTTGGTGATTCAAAGATAAGCATTAGTTTTCTGAACATCTATAGATACAAGGTCACATGCAAGAATCACTTCCTCCCATAAACTCCTGTATCATGATTTAAAAATAAACATTAGTTTTCTGAACATCCACAGATACAAGGTCACATGCAAGAATCACATCCTCCCATAAAATCCTGTGTCATGTCACTATAGAAAAATCACTTCATTTGTCCAGGCTTTAGTTCCCTCATTTACTAAATGAGAGAGCTGAGCCAAACGGGTTCAAAGGACATTCTCTGATTAAAATATTCCCTATAGTCACATGCCAATAATGATATTTTGGTCAACAATAGACTATACATGTGACAGCGGTCTCATAAGATTACAAAACCATCTTTTTATTGTACCTGTTCTATGTTTAGAGACACAAATATTTAAGCATTGTGTGACAATTTCCTATTCAATAAAGTAATATGTTGTATAGTTTAGGGATGTAGAAGGCTATGTCACCTAGGTTTATGTAAGTATGCTCTATGATGTCTGCACCATGTCAAAATTGCCTAACAATGCATTTCTCAGAACACATCCCCATCATTAAGCAATGCATTACTGCATTAAGACAATTTAGATAATTTCCCTCAATTCATTTGTCTGTTCTATATTGTATTTATATTTATATATTTGTATAAGTAAATTTTAAGTACAAAAAGGATTATCAGATCAGGTGCTAGCCTATCCTATCTACAAAGACTTTTTTTTTTCTTTTTGAGACAGTCTCACTATGTCGCCCTTAGTAGAGTGCTGTGGTGTCATAGCTCACAGCAACCTCCAACTTTTGGGCTTAAGCAATTCTCTTGCCTCAGCCTCCCAAGTAGCTGGGACTATAGGTGCCTGCCACAATGCCTGGCTATTTGTCGTTGTTTGGCAGGCCTGGGCCAGGTTTGAACCTGCCAGCCCTGGTGTATGTGGCTGGTGCCGTAACTACTGTGCTATGGGCACTGAGCCCCTAGTATAAAGACATTTTATTTACATCACAGTTTCTATAGCTAGACACTTGCAAATACAATCAGAAAGAAATCACAATTGGAATGCTCTTCCATATTCTTATTTGATGCTGATTAAAAACATGATTGAAGTGCCAAATAAATTAGAATCTTTATGTAACATAAACCTCACAAGATGACCTGGAAAATATCTGTAAAATATATAAAAATAAAGCACTAACCAGGCAAAGGGAAATGAGAAAATGTGAGACTATGTCATTGACTACCTCTTGTAGACTTACAAAAGCTCCACAGTTCTCATATTATCAGTCTCTGTCACCACAGAAGCCTGCTATCAGACTAAAAGTCAGTATCTGAAGGAAAAACATTTTAAGTTTATCTAAAGCAGGCATCCTTAAACTACAGCCTGCAGGCCACATGCGGCCCGCTGAGGACATTTATCTGGCCTGCAGGGTGTTTTTGCTGCCGCTGCCCGTCCTGCTTAGCAGCCGACTCGTCCCGGGTCCCGTAGTCTGGCCCTCCAATGGTCTGAGGGACAGTGAACTGGCCCCCTGTTTAAAAAGTCTGAGGACCCCTGAACCCATTCAAGATAGTAAATGCATATTAAGGGTCTACTACACATCCAACACCCATGATACAATGTCAGCTGTAAATAATAGCTCATAGTATATTCACCATTAGGAATACAAGTTCATCCTCTGGAACAGGCTCTAGATCTGGAACAGTAAAAGATTCTGGAAACTGTGCTCCATTGGTCAGGGCTTCAGCAGCTTTAATGGTAGTTGAGAAACATTCTAACCATGCCCACTCATTTGGATTCCAGGATGCAGGGTCAGGGAGACAGTTCTGGTGGTGTGGTGGCACTGGAGGGTTACATAATAGCTGATCTAGATGAAGTCCCACAGCAAGGGAAGCCAGACATTGCATATAGGGGCTGTGAACAAGCTGGTCACCACAAACCACATGAGGCTAAAAGAAAATATAAGAATGTTATACTCAAAGTCCATGTAAAAGATTCTATATTAACCTCCTGCATTCTGCAAGCCTATAATCATTTTCTTAAGGTTACTATTTTTTAAGTTTGAGCTTCGAAATAATTTTAGATTTGCAGAAAGTTGCAGAGACAGTATAGAGAATTTCTATATACCCTTCACCCAACTTTATCTAACATTAACATCTTACATAATACTGGTGCCATTATCAAAACTAAGAAACTAACATAAATACAATATTAACTAAACCACAGACCTTCATTTAGTTTTCCCCAATTTTCTCACTAATATTCACTTTCCATTCCAGGATCCAATCCAAGATATCACATTGCATTTAATGTAGCTTCATTATAGGTTTTCTTAATTGGAAGGAAAACCCAGATAACTAAACCATGAAAATTTGCTCCCTTTCATATTTCTTCCTTTACCAAGAAGAGCCCAGATAGCCATCAAAAGAAAAATCTCCCTTTTTCCATACCATTCCCTAGTCATGGTAAGCAACCCTGTGAAAGACTGAGTGATTCAAAAAGAAAACCAGGGCAAATACATCAGTGAAATTAACTGGGTGTGCTAACATTTGATTATATTAAGGCAACTTGGCAAAGAAAAAAGAAAGAGGAAAAAAAACTCCAAAGAACTCTACCTAGGGCAGTACATGTGACTCCTGAGGGACACTGTGACTTCATTGCCTGAACAAGTCCAAATTCTACAATTCCTTATTCCAGTATTTAATTACTCTACTCAATTCAATGTAGCTCCTCCACTAGACTTTCCATAAAGATTGACCTAGTAAGTGAAGAGGATGGTCACTCTGGTACCCATATCCATCCCCACTCCCCAACTTTGGGATGGCAAAGCAACACAAATACAGATATGTGGTTCAGAAAGGGAAAGATGATACTCTGAGGCATAGGTATTTTAAGAAGTTTTGGAGTGACTAATCTAAAAAAGAATGGTATAAATTTTTTTTAATCTGGTAAAAACAAAGTAATAATAGGCTTAGGATAAGTTTAGGCATGATATCTTCATTTGATTCTGCCCAAATAGTCCCACATATTTTCATAACCTTCATAACCATAAGGGATAAATTCAAGTTACAAAGCACCAGGTATTTGTGGGATCTCGAGGAGTAAGTGTAATGAACTACCTTTTCATAGGCATACTGCTCCTGAAGCATCATAGGCAACCGCTCCAGAAACGCTCTCATGCAGGGAGCCATGTTCAATCCCAGAACACCTTGTTGTTTCAGTGCTGTTCTACAGGTTGCTAAAACGTGATTGGCGGCAGCCCATTCTGCTGTACAATTCACAACCAAGACATCCTGGTTGAAAATAAATTATACCACATGAATTTGCTTAAATAAAAGATAATGTATCACTATTCAATTTGAGAAATTTCATACAGTAATTGTATTAAACATTTTTGTTTTTTGGACATTTTATACCTCCAAACTCTGTATTTTTAATGCCTCTGGAACTTTAAAGCATTCTAAATTTTGACTAAGTAAAAATGAATAAGAATCACAAAATTTATGAAAAATCTTGAATTAGCTCATTCTTTTTAAGAAAAGCATGTCAATTATTAGCTATTTCACAGACTTGTAGGATAAGGTATCTAATATACTTCAAAAGTCTAGAGGGATGTAGCTGCAAAAGAGGCAGCACTGTGGTTTATTCTACAGAGGCCACTTCTGTATTTTACTTTCAGTAGGACTACATGCAACTTTATAGCTTATTTTAACATCACTTAACCACATAAAATGTAAATCAAAGTGGCTCTACTATAGAAGATAATGTCATATCTTAGAATTACTTCATAAGCAGGGCAGTTAAGTGTTTTTACTAGATTTTCTTTTTTCTTTTAAGAGATAGGGTTTCACTTTATCACCCAGCTGGAATACAGTGGTGCTTAATTCACTATAGCCTCAAACTCCTGGGCTCAAGAGATCTTCCTGCCTCTGTTTCCCAAGCAGCTATAGGATTAGAGGTGCATATCAACACTCCTGGCTAACTTTTTAATTTTTTGTAGACGAGGTATCTTGCTATGTTGCCCAGGCTAGTCTCAAACACCTAGCCTCATGTAATCCTCCTGCCTCAGTCCTCTAAAGTGCTAGGATTACAAGCATTAGCTACCACACATAGCCTAGAATATTAAATTTGAAAGCCAAGATAAATTATACTTAAGTTAAATGTCTTTGCAATAGCTCTTTTCAAGGTATATTCTGAGACAGAATATGAAAACTCAGGGCAGAAAATCAAAATCTACTTTATAACTTGCCCCATGGAAATGAAATTACTCAATTTACTTAAGCACTTTCACCAAAGTAAGGGGTATAGTAAAAATAAAAAGTTCTAGACTATAAATGAGGATACTTGGGTTTTCTCCTTCTGCCACTAAACAGTTGCAAATTATCTTAGAAAAGTAATAATCCCTCTTGATATCAAGTTTCTCCTCCACAGAATAAAGTACTTAGATTATGATATCTAAAGTTCCTTACAGACTTATACTTTATGATTTGACCATAATATTACCTTTGATCTATTTGAGCAAGCAGCTACCCCAACTTCTGGAATCCACACTGTGGTCTGAATAGCTCCAGAACCTATCACAACAGTTTGTAAGACAGAGCCATCCTAAAATGAGATATAATTATCAATGCTTATTACTTAACTTTAGACATCATTGACATTTAAATTTATACTACATAATCACAAAAACATATTCTAAAATCTATACTTTATCTAAATTCAGCAATGTTCAACTGTGTACCCACTTCCCAATTTTTTAGGCTTAGATGACTTTAAAAATACTTATTTTCAATAAGAAAAATGAAAGGGTGTTGGATTCTGAAAGGACTTTCTTCAGTATTCTAGATATGATTACATGAAGTATTTCTGGGATTGGTTAATTTTTATCACATGTATTTAAATTAATGTACAAACATTCCTTAACATAAAAATAAAATCTATGCTCTTACCCTTAAAGACCAAATGTTCATGAGTCCACCTAGTCCACCAGACACCAGGGCCAATCCATCGGAACTAAAGGTAACAGTCCGAACAGGAGTGATGTGTCCCCGCAGCTGATAAATACACTTGACTCCTGCTGATTTCCTATATCCACCCTGCAATTCATTATTTTTAACATATATATTAAATATATATGGGTGGGGTAACAACTTCTTTCATAAGATTAATTAGGCTGACTAAATAAATAATAAAATATCAATCAGGTTCTCCTTTCCTAAAATTGAGTTTCATTTTTTTGTATATATTTCTATTCTTCAAACTAGCAAAAATGCCTACATTTCAAAGTTCCAATTATCCCTCGGAGACAGGAAAATTCTGACTTCTACTTTTTAACCAGTGTTTTAATTTTTAAATTTTAGCTTTATGTAATTTTCATTTTTATAGTACATGCTGACAATATGAATAATTCTCTTTTTGTTGGCTGATGGTTCTATCACTTGGTATATAATCTACATATTTGCTCTGCAGGTTGCAGAAGTGGGATTGGCAAGGCCTGTCCATAAGTCTACTCTTTTGCACAAAGAGCAAACCAGGTTTATCTGTAGTATTCCTGCCTCCACTTTTATGATATTCTGTGATATTCTCCCTTTAGTGAACTGACCACCCCTTCCCTCCCTCTTCATCCCTTTCTCTCTGCCCTTAAACTCCTTCCTCCTTTTAGTTATGACACCATAAGACCAGATGTACTTATTCACCCAAGGATGATGTAAAGTTTATTTCTTCCAAGGCTATCATCAACAAAAGGGAGAGGGACAGAGGTTCCAAACTGGTAGCTCAGAGATGTGATTTGACTAGCCACTCAGTGTTTTATGAAATTTTAAGTTCAGGTGCTAATGTGTAATATTGGGAGATTTAATTAAAACACTGGATTTTTGGCTTCTATAAAAAAAAAAAATCAGACAATTTGGTAGCAATAGGCTCTCAATTCTAGATGTCGACAACCAGCTCTGGAGCAGCTGTTGGCCTTTGTAAGAAGTATGTGTGCTTCTTGGCTTTTTCTGGTTTTGTTTTTTAACCCTTTCCATACCCTCCAACTCCCAGATTAAAGAATTTGCTAGTTGCCTAGATGGCTCTGTAAGTACCTAAATTTGTAACTTTTTTTTTTTTTTTAAGATAAAGGAATCATTCTTCATAGGTGGAATTTTGGCAGAAGTAGGAATGGGGGTACTCCCACAGTGTTCCTATTTTATTACACCAATGACTTAAGTTAGGACTGGTCTATATTGTAGACTGATACAATGCTATGTAATCTGTAGCACTGATTATACCCACTACCATTATAATAATCACCACTTAGTATGTACTGAATATCTCACCTTATCAAGCAATTTTATGCTACCTCTGACCTAATTCAAAACCACAAAAAGTATCACAATTGTGACATTTACATTTCCCTACTGGGTGCCCTTTGAGTTATAATGAGTAAGTTAGTAATTAGGGAAAAATTATTTTGATGATATATTCTACCTATGGTTTCAGATGAGGTCTTCAACAACACCAGAACATTACCTGGCAATTTGATTCCTGATCCCACCATCCTTCTGAACTAGTCACGCTGGTCTGTGTGGTATCTTGTGGAATGCGCCAAACACACACTAAGCCATTCTGACAGCCACTTAAAAAATTGTCACATAAAAACCAAAATATATCAATATGCAGATACAAAAGAATATTAAAATAGCAATCACTTAACGCCTGATAGAACTACCACAATATTTTTAAACATTTGTTTGTAGTAGATATACTAGGAGAAATACAACTGGGACTGATACTATAACAACATCACATCTACATACCAGGTTTCACACTAGATAACTGTTCTTTATTTCTCTGAGGCAATATTATAGCCTTACATATTATAAGAATAATAACTGGCAATGAACTATTTAAGACTACTGAGAAGTTATATCTGATGCAAAATAACAGTCTATAACAATATAAAAATTAAGACACACACACACACAAATTTACAACATACGTAGCCATCAGTAACTGCAACTTGGATCCTTTCCCTGGCAGGCTGCACCAAGCGATGCCATTTACAATAGATGGATGACAGAGTGATTGCAGACAGCGCCAGCATCCTGATATAGGCCCCCAGAGTTTCACATTTTCTTCTTTAGCACATGTCATAAGAATATGACCAGTTGGGTCCCACTTCATACTAACAAGAGTATCCTTAAAATAGTAGGAGGAAAAAAAAATCAGAGTAAACTTCCTTCACAAATACTTTAAAATCAATAATTTATAAATACTTCAATAATTCAATTATTTAGAAATCATATATCATGTACATCATAATATACTGCCGTATCATTCCCAATCACTAGACCAACTCACCCTTTAATATATCTGCACTGTATATATTTGCTGGAGTGAAAGCTCAAATAAGTGTTAGCTGAATGAATAAATGATGAAATTGACTCCAAAGGAATACTACATATATGTTACCTCTCATTAGCATTTGCTTTTTGTTTATTTTGAGAGTCTTGCTATGTTGCCCAGGCTGGTCTCAAATTCCTGGGCTCAAGTGATTCTCCCACCTCAGCCTCCTAAGTAGCTTGGACTATAGGTATGTACCACCATACTCGGCTAGCATTTGCATTAATAGAGTTATTTTTATTGACTTGTAATCATTATATTGTAAAAAAGAAGGAACTTTAAAAAAGAAAAGCACCCCACAACCAAAATAGCAAACACTTAAAAGAATCTAGGCCATGTTTTGTGTTTATATGGCTGTGATCACTATACTATGCTCTTCTGATTTTTCTTTAACCCTCTTCCATCTCCTGGTTTCATGCACTTAAATTACTTTGTCTAGGTGGTTCTATAAACATTTGAATTGGCAACTTCTATTTAAGGTAAAGGAATTATTCTTCATGGGTGGAGCTGCTGACATTAGTGGGAAGCACTCTAAATGGGAGTGGGGGGTTCTCAGGGTGTCACATATCACTGTTTTGGTTTTGATTTTTTTGTGGTTTGACTGTTCTTTTTATATAGACTTTTCCATCTATATACATGGTTCAAAGACTCTGTATAACAAGAGAATGAATATTAAGTCATAAGTGATTGATGTAAAAAATTTTAAATACACTAGTACGGAGGAATACTACAGTAAAAAAGCAAAAAGCAATAATTTGATAAAGATGCTTTTACCTTATGTGCATCAATTATAACAATTCCTCCTTTCTCAAGTGGTTCCTTTGTCCCCAATAATAATTTTCCATCAAAATATCCCACTGCAAACGGTCTGTCTTCACTGAACCAAGCAATGCAAGTAACAGACACTAACATGATAAAAACAAAAAAGAGAAAAGGGGAAAAAAGAAAAAGATTTATCAATGTCTGACTTACAAGATAGACTTTATACACAGCAAATGCATGACACCATATAACACTACAAGTTTCCAGACAGCTCTTTTAAGACATTTAACACAAAATGTAGGCTTACAGTAGGGATTCCACGTAACCCACTTAAAAAGTGTCATTTATAAGTGACAAAGACTACCTCTATTTATATTCTTTCAATCTTTTTCAGATGGCTGTTGAAAAAGAAAGACAAAAATTAAATTCCCTTGCTAATTTTAAGTCACTGTACCAGGTTCTTTTCTTCGGGACCAGAATCTACCATGAAACTGAGAGGTGAAATAATCCAAGTCATAGAAAGAAAATTATTCCTTCTGCTTATGTAATATTCCCTATTCAGTGTGTTTCTATATTCTAACAAAATGTTCTATTCTAATAATCTCTATTCTTATTTGCTTCTTTAAGTATATATAACACTGAAAGGCTATAAAAGAAGTAAAAATAGTATTTATCTGTGAGGGCAGACTGAGAGAATGGGAAAAAGAATTTCTCACTGTATACCTTTTAAAACTTCTAAATTTTTGAGCCCTAAGAAGATATTATCTTTTTTTTTTTTTTTGAGACAGAGCCTCAAGCTGTCACCCTGGTGGAGCGCTGTGGCATCACAGCTCACAGCAACCTCCAACTCCTGGGCTCAAACAATTCTCCTGCCTCCACCTCCCAAGTAGCTGGGACTACAGGCACCTGCCACAATGCCTGGCTATTTTTTGGTTGCAGCCATTATTGTTGTTTGGCGGGCCAGGCTGGATTTGAACCTGCCAGCTCAGGTGTATATGGCTGGTGCCTTAGCCATTTGAGGCACAGGCGCCGAGCCATATTATCTACTTTTTATGAAGATATTATCTATTTTTTAAAATTAAAAAAAGCCTCAT
>CAUYQV010027810.1:0-12959 GCA_963574575.1 Galagoides demidoff | reverse complement strand
TTTGAAATATTTTCATCAAACTGGTTAACATAGCCTTCATGGCATTTTTCTTAGCTATTGTGTTAAGACATTTATATTCTACATTTAGTAAGTTGCACATGTACCCTTGTTAAGATGGACCATAAGTGTGGTCCCACCAATTGCCCTCCCTCCACCCATCCTCCCCGCCTCCCTTTCCCCGTTCCCCATATTTTTGGGGTATAATTGGGTCATACCTTTCATATGAAAGCTATAAATTAGTTTCATAGTAGGAATGAGTACATTGGATGCTTTTTCTCCATTCTTGAGATACTTTGCTAAGAAGAATATGTTCCAGCTCCATCCAGGTAAACATGAAAGAGGTAGAGGTTCCATCTTTCTTTAAGGCTGCATAATATTCCATAGTGTACATATACCACAATTTATTGATCCATTCGTGGGTCAGTGGGTACTTGGGCTTCTTCCATGACTTAGCAATTAGGAATTTGGCTGCAATAAACATTCTGGTACAAATATCTTTGTGATAATGTACTTTTTGGTTTTCTGGATATTTATCTAGTAGAGGAATTGTAGGATCAAATGGCAGGTCTATTTTTAGTTCTCTAAGTGTTCTCCAAACGTCTTTCCAAAAGGAACGTATTAGTTTGCATTCCCAACAGCAGTGTAGAAGTGTTCCCTTTTCTCCACTTCCATGCCAACATCTCTGGTTTTGGGATTTTGTGATATGGGCTAATCTTGCTGGAGTTAGATGATACCTCAAAGTAGTTTTGATTTGCATTTCTGTGATGATTAAGGATAATGAGTATTTTTCTTACGTCTGTAGGCCTTGAGCCTGTCTTCTTTAGAGAAGTTTCTCTTCAGGTCCCTTGCCCACCCTGAGATGGGATCACTTGTTCTTTCCTTGCTAATACGTTTGAGTTCTCTGTGAATTCTGGTTATTAAACCTTTGTTGGAGACATAACCTGTAAATATCTTCTCCCCTTCTGAGGGCTGTCTGCTTCGTAGTTCTTATTTTTATGCTATGTTTCACTGAGGTTGCACGGTCAAAATGACAAGCTTTCTAGTCACTTGAGATGGTTCTACTCAGTATGACCATGCCACCAACCTGCATCACAGTTAGATTCCATTTATTTTGGTTTGCTTTCCTATTTAGAAATTGGGTTTTTGAAACTATATTGAGTTGTGCTTTTGTTTCATGATTCTGAAGTCATAACTAAACAAGTGTGGCTCCTTTCTCTGTGCTCCCCCTCCATTCTCGCACTACCCTTAAAGACAGTCTCCATTTGATTTGTTTTTTGTTCATGTTTGTTTTTATGTATATAAAGTATGTGTTTCATAGCTTATGTGTCATATAATACCTGGTGTACGCCGACACACATGTGGATATTAACATCCCTTATACAAAAGACAGCAGGCCTTATGCATCTTTCTGCATGCCTCCTCCCTCCAGACCCACATGGCAATGGTTCTCTCCCTTTCCATGACTGCACAGCACTGCATGGGGTGGAAGTGGGTGCCTATACAGTCCTCCTCTGTCACTCAGCATGCAATGACGCTTAGCCTTGTGAAAGTACCAGTTCTTACTCTGCTTGTGTGTATTTGAGATGACTCCCTAGAAGGATGGTGGAGTCCAAGGGCAAATGTACTTATAATTGTGCTAGATGTGGAGTTCCTTACCTAAGGGCTGCTGCTTTCTGTGAGGTGAGCTCCTTCCCAGGCCTCCCAGGCTGTAAGTTTACTCTTCCATTATGTATCTTATATATGTGCATCTGCTCAGACATACAGGCACACATTTATATCCTCTTCTGTATGTGTGTGTCCGTGCATGTATTTTGTGTGTACAATCTCCCTGTAAATGGCCTCATCATTATGCCCAGACTGGCTGAATCCTAATGAGACAATTTAGGCTTAATTTAAAAACCAGTGACACTTGTTTTCTTAAAAGGCGAAGCTCAAGAACATGGCAATCAAATCTTGTGAAAACATTTCTTCCTTTTCTTATTTTTAGAGATTTGTAAGCTGGGGACATAATACCCAGGCGACATGAAAACCAGACAAGCAGTAACCTGGCAACAGAGCCTCACAGGCTGTTAGAGAAATCTTCCTCCTCCCGACCGCTGCCCTTTCTCCCCACTCGCATGCAGGCTGAGGTGGGGGGCACTCGCCAGCCCTGATCTGGAGGTGTGCACACACCCGGCCTGAGTGTCCTTCCTGTATACTGCCCTGGCCAACTGGGCTCCATGCTTAAGGAGACCCCCCTGGCACCCTTGTCATGGTGGAGTTACCATCATGTTGTCACCAAGTCACTCTGGGCTGACGGGCTTTCCTTATCCCTGGGGTGGTTTGGGGGTGGAGGTACCCAGACCCTCAGGCTGCGTTTGCCAGAGAATCACCTGCTTCACAACTGAGGATGACACTGGGGAGTTTCTAGTTCCAGCTCACGAAGCTCAGAATTCTCCAGAAACTTTTCACCTTAGCCAGAAAGGAATGGCTTATGAACTCCACACAACAGTAGCGTGAGTCTGTGGGCAGTTTTGGCCCCATGTCATGTGTTGGACTGCAGCAGCGCCGTGCCTGCCCAAGCTGAGTTCATTTCCGTGGGCGCCTCCGAGAGTCTGCTGTCCCATGTATGGAGAACACACGGCTCCTTAAGCAGCTCACTGTCTGTCATTCGGAGGCAGGTGTGAGAGTCAGCACCTGTAAAATGGGGACCCTGCTATAGCTGAGGCCAAAAATTGCATGGAAACACAGGGAGGGCTGAAAGAGTACATTTAAATGGGAGGAAAAAGATTCGGCAAGGAATAAAGTTACTGGTACAAGCCACAAGGTTTAGAGGGAGGACAGGGGCTGGACCACCAGGCTGAGTGCCTGGGAGGGCACGAGGGAGGGATGTGCCCAGACTCCCTGCACGCTCACTGGCCTGACCCAGGTCAACCTGAGAACCAGTGACCTTCTGTGTGTGTCTGTGTCCTCATCTCTTCTTACCAGGCTCCAGGCATATTAGGGCTGGCTGTGACAGCCTCAGTCAGATTAATCACTTCCAAGAGGCTTTGTCTCCAAATGGGGAACATTCTGGGGCACTGGGGATCAGGACGTCAACCTGTGAATTTGGGGGCACAGCTCAGGCCCTCAGAGGGCTGTGCTCAGCATGGCTGCTCAAGCTCCGGGACAGCATCTCCATGTCAGAAGGGTGTGGAACAGGGTCTCATGTGAGTTGTGCCATGTTCTCCTTGCTGCAGTCAGAAGGAAGATGATGGACGGGAACATCAGTTGTCTGCGGGGGTCACACTGGGATGCAGCCACTGCATGCCAACAGGTGCTGAAGACACCTGTGTTTGTACAAGTCCGGGGGTCACACAGAGACAGTTAATGTGGACTTACTCTTGAGTAAGCTTCAACTGAGGCAGCTTCAATTCAGTCATGGAGTGAGAGTCCCGTGGGTGGCAATCACACAAAGCAGGAGGACGAGGGGCTTTCAAGTCTGCTCTTGGGCTCACAGAGGGAGAGGTAGCTTCTTTTTGGAGTATCAGAGAATCTTCACGGTGGCAAAGATGTTCTCTTTGACATTAGCCAGGCTTGACTGGGATGGTCCTTGCACTTCCCTCTTTGTCCTTAGCCGAATCCAGTTTGAGCAAGAATCCTGCTAAGTCAGTTTATCAACCATCCCCTGCCCGTGGTATGGACCACCCCGAGATCTTCCTGTCCTGGCTGCCTTTGGTAGGAGCTCTGTGGGGCAGTCTAGCAACACCGTCCCCATGTTTCCTCTCAGTCACGCTCCATCCACTAGTCCCTGCCTTGCTCCCTGGCTATAAACACCCCCTGTCTGTGCTGCAGTCACAGGTGCAGGTTCCATTGTGGGAGTCCCTACATCTATCACCGCAGCCTCCTGGGATAAAGACTGCCCTCCATTTTAGCAGGTCTTTGTATAAATTTGTCTCTATGATGGGTAAAAAATAGCATTAGCAACAGGTGTTCAATGACTTCTCTTTACAGCAAGGCCCTCTGAGCAGCAGCACAGGCCACATGTACAGGGACTGCTGGAGGTGGGGAAGGACTCAGAACCTCTGGATGGTTTGGGACGTTCTCTGGGAACAGGGCACTGTTTTACCGGAGCAACTGGACCCTTGGGGAGGTGCACCCAAATCTCCCAGCCCTCAGAGGTCTGGGGGGAGGACAGGAGCTGCACTTCTCACGGGCAGCAGGCTGGGGAGCCAGCACATCGTACAAAGCCCCGAATGGAAGAGGCACAGGTTAACACACACAGGCACTCAGCGTGCAGAGCTGTGAAGCTGGAAGATCGTGTTTGCCACAGAGGACAAAAACACAGAGTTATGTTAAAATTTAACCTAGCAATTTATTAAAATCCATACATCTTTGCAACGGTGGATATCTCTGGGTATTTTAATGTTTTTTTTTCTCATTTATACTCTCTGTTGGGCTTTGCAACTCCAAAGAAGCCAATGTTTCAGTGTGGGAAGAGGTTTGCCCAGAGATGCTGGAGGCCTGGAGGCATCTGGGGACCGCATCTGGGCTCATGCAGGCGGCGGGAGTGAGGGAGAGCCGAGGGAGGGGGTTGTTTTCGTCCACTGCTGGGGCCTAGGGCCTGAGAGCACCGCCTTCCCTGGGTCCCCAGAGGAGCAGGCTCTCTGGTTTCCTCATGTGTATATTTTAAGCCCTGACGCCCCTCCCGCCCTGGGGGCCTTTCTAAAGTGCTTCCCTGCAAGCCCAGATTGACATCCACACCGTGGTCAGGTCCATTAGCGCTCAGGCTCCCAGCTCCTCCTGGAGACGAGGTCAGATTTTGGAACTCAGTGGCACTGGCACAGGAGCTGAGTGAAAGCGTCCTGAGTGAGCTCAGTCCTCCCTTAAAGGTCAGGTAACAAAACTTCTCTGTTCAGTGCTTAGCTGCAAAGTGGGCCCCCTGCCAGTTCCCCTTCTCTGTGGGTGGAGGGCCGCCAGCCCTGGGAGGGTCCTATCACACAGAAGGCTGCTGGTACTTTGTTTAAGTATCTCTTTGAAGAACTCTAAACTTATTCAGAGAATATTTTGAAAGAAGAATTGGCTTTCTAAAAGATCATGAGTATTTATACCATACCTATTCGAACAACAGACTCAGGGAAATTATAACAGAGGAGTCATCACCTCTGGAAGAAAGCAAGTAGGAAGGGCGGGGGTGGGGGGGGCCTCTAGCACCTGCGCTGAGGTGGCTCCAGGGGCCGCCCTTGACTCTGAGCGGCTGGCGCCTCACCGAGGCTGGAGACGGGAAGGAGAGCGGCGGCTGTGTCTTAAAGGAAGTCACAGGGTCTAGTCTGAGGAGTGGCCATTTTCTCAGCTCAAGCTCAGGTCTCTCTTCCCTTCCTGAGACTTTAGATAAAACCACAGTAAACGGCAGAGTCGCCAATGCATTCACAGAAAGTTTAAAAAATAAGACAGTTCCTTCCCACCTGGATAGGCATTTGCTCTAAAGAGGAGCTGAGGGCTCCATGCCGCCCAAATGCACGTGCCGCCAGTCGGTGTGAGTGTGTGTAGTGTGTGTGTGTACCCTGGGTGTGTGTCTGTGTGAGAGTGTGTGTGTGTGTGTGTGTGTGTGTGTGAGTACGGTAATGTGTGTTTGTGTGACAGTGTGCATTAGGGAGTGTGTATAGTGTGTACTTATGGTGTGGGTATGTGAGCATAGATTTGTGTGAAAGTGAATGTGTGAGCATGTTTCTGTGTGTGTATGTGTATATTGGTGTGAGAATGTGCATTTGTGTGTATTGGTGTATGATTGTGCATTTGTGTGTTTGAGCATGTGCAGGGTGTGTGAGGGCATTTGTGTGAGAGTGTGTGCATTTGTGTGTGTGAGCATGTGCAGGGCATGTGGGTGTGTACACATGTGCATTTGTGTGTGAGTGTGCATTTGCATGAGTGCATTTGTGTGAGCCTGTATGTATTTGTGTGTGAATGTGTATTTATGGGTGTGAGTGTGTGCAGGGCTGGAGGATGTGTGTGAGCACAGGCATTTGAGGACAATGAGAAGTGCCTAGACACTGCAGCTTCCTGGGGTGCTCGGCCCCAGGCATAAGCCGTGGGGGTTTTCTGGGCAGAGGGCAGGGAGCAGCACAGTCTCTGCCTGCATCTCCCTCTTGGTGTCACTTGTCCCTATTAGGCACTTTTTCTTTCCTTTTTTTTTGTTTAAACCATGATGGTGGGAATGGAGCTTGTTGGCTTAAACCGAAGGGAATAGAAAGGTAGAAATGTGTGTACTTGACTGCTGTGGGCCCTTTAGGTGCCACTTGGCACAAAGGACAGCATGAAGCAGTGGTGTGGGTTGGAGGCAGGATGGCCGCGACTCCACTCTGCTGGCTGTTCCTCTGAAGGTGTGTGGTCCAGGTTAGTGCTGTCAAAGTCAGGTCTTTTCAGGTTTTCTGTGGGGCTGGGGAAGGGATGAGTTCTTAGTTTCCCAACTCTTCACCTTGAAGTAGGCTGACCAGATAAAATACCAGCGTGAGGCGGCCCTATTGCATTGCACTTAGCTACTTGAATATTTAAGCCATACTTATAGTAAAATATAATTTGTTGTTTAGTGAAATTCAAATTTAACTGTGTCCTGTGTTTTAATTTGCTAAGTCTGATAAATCTACCTTGGAGCCATCCTAACTCTGATTCTCTGGGAAAGTCACAGAGCTGTTTCCATTATTCTGAAAGCTTAGATTGTGCACAGCAATGGATCCAGCTCTGTCCTTCTGCAGGTGACGGGGGTGTGGCTGGGGCATGACCACACCATGCAGCAATCAGTGGGTAAGTGGACTAGGTCAGAGTAAGGGGTACTTTTGTACCTTTCTCTGACTTAGTTTGCAAAGCAAATGGATTTCTTTGTTAGGGAATGAAGTCAAATATAAACACAGCCATCAAGTCACCACAGCCATTCAGATAGTACAAGAGAAAGATTTAAATAGTCTTAGCCTACAGTCAGAGCTGATTCCTCAGTGGGTATATGTGGGGAGTGACCAGGGGAGGATGGAGGGTGGCAGCTGTATTTTGGAGGGAAAGGAGAATGGACAGTGGTATGTCTGCATCAACTTGGGATCACATGGAAAACATTCCACCTACGGCCCCCGTGCTTCTTGGGTTTCCAAACTCTCAGTTCCCTGTGGCTCTGCTTCCTTCCTCCTCATCACATCGCCTCTCTGGGGCCTTGCATGATACAGGTTTCACCTGTGCGCATTCAGTTTTCATCTTGGTGGGTTATTTGCCATTCCAACTCCGTCTCAGCTGGTTTGAAGGAACACTACTGCCCATATGGTGGTGGCAGAAGTTTCTAGTATCTTTATTTACATTTTCTACTGGTGTTATGAACAGAGTATTTCACTACAAGTTGAATATTGTCCAGACATTGCTTTAACTCCCCACTTAAATACTGCAGAAAACCAAAACAGGGTGTCTGTTCTTCAGCAGGCTCGACCTCTCCCTCAGGGTCATGGTCGGTGTGGCATTCTGGTCTCACTTGTCCTAGGCATGAGAAGTGTCTGACAGCCTCAGAAGTTGCAGGATCCAGGATGCTTTGGCAAAAACTCAGAATCCCTCTTGATTGGAAATTTTAAGATCATCCATACCTTGATGTAAAGAAACAGAGAAGAATTCCCATTTTCTCTCTCAATTATAGGGAGAAGAAGGTATTTTCACAGGTAAGGTCTTGAAATGACTCTTCCATTTTACTGGCTACTGGCTACAAGTTTGTAAAAATCTCTTGTGCTGTGGAATACACATAAGCAAGGCTGTGGCTGGGCAGCACAATCTATTGTCAATCCTGTTCCGACTGTGAGTTAATGCAGTCAAGAATAGGCAAGTGCAGTGATCTCCGCACACATTTATTTTATGCGATGATGTGAAATTATCTCCTAAACAGATGACCAGCTGTTTCAGATTATTCTGTGAATTACAGTAATTTTGGTAATTAGGAAAAATACTCTGTTTTTTTCTTGGCAAAACCTCTAAACGGTTGCTACTCTCTGACTTTAGGGGAAAGCTCTGTTCTCCCATCTGCGGATAACCCAGAAGGTGATAAATTAAGCCCAATTAATACAGTCATTTCTAAAACGGCTACTCAGATGGCTCATTATCAAGCCTTTTGAAAGGACAGTGCTATTTCCTTCCTGTTTCCTGTCAAAATGGAAAGTCGAGTGTGGTGCAGGACGTGCGATGGGAAGTGAGGGCTTGCTGGCACATCCGTGCCTTCTAGACTTGAGATCTCTTTGGGGAGGCTTCCTGCATGCAGGCGTTTCTATCTGTGGAGTGAGGCCACTGAATTCAACTTCAGTTACAAGACCTCTGCCTTGGATTTTTACTCACATTTCACTATTTAGCCTTGGCCAACTCCTATTTCAAATCTCAGGAGTCACCTTGCCTGTGGCCTGTATTTCTTTGTTCCTTGCTTTTGTTGACCTTGGAGGTGCCCTTCAACACCCGAGAGACCAGTCTGCAGCTGTGTGCACGGGCTACAAAACGTCCTTCTCCACCACATCCTGAGACACTTCAGTGCTTTGTGAACTTGGTGACATTGACCTGTTGTGGCTGTCGGGTGAGCTGCTTTGCCATCCAGCGCCAGTTATTAGGAGTGCTGCCCTTCAGGTGTAGCTCTGTGTCTTGTCCTTGGTGATGGAAAATACATACAGTTAGAGCAGGGAGGAAAAGATGTAAATCTGAATTATTTGTATGCCGGAGCAGGCAGCAGCTATGGGTTTCTAAATTCAGATTTCTCAAGATGAATTGAAGCTAATGGATGTGAACCTTATAGCTACATCTCAATTTAAATTCACTCATCAAGTGCCTAATTTCTGAAAGTTTATTTGCACGTTTCCAATGGAATGCTATTTGGAGAGGCAGGAGGCAGAACTGAATCTATTTCCTTTGAGATAAAACCTTCTACTTTGGGATTTTAGTGGAACTATTTGTTATCAGAATGATTGACCATTTCTGGTGTGTTGAGGGCATAGCAATTCCAATAATTTTACCCCAGGGTCTTAGATTTACAGTTTCCCTTTTCTGACTTGTGGACGTCATACCCTCATGTATTTAGCCTGACATTGGCAGTGATTCTGTGGTGTATTTGCAGCACAGGGTACCCTGGAAGCCACAGAGGCCACTGCATTGCCAGAACATTTGTCATCTGACCTGGATTTGTACCACAGGCTGGCCAGAGGAAAAAACAAACAAACAAACAAACAAAAAAAGAACCATCTCAGTGAAGAGCTGGCCACAGAGTGGTCTGCAAATAAAGCCTTTCATATGTTAAAATTTATTGCTTTGTTTTTGAGAGTGTCAGACTGGAAGTCATAAAGAGATTTTTCCCCCCAAAAATACCTAACTCATTTAGCAAAACAGTTCCTATGAATTGGTTTCTCCAGAATGTTCAGCTAAGATCCCTGGCTCACAGCCAATACAAACAACAATAATTTTTACCATTTGTAATGCAATTAATTTTCATAAGCCCAGTGTATAGTAGATGTTATCATTCCCACCGTATAGATGAATAAACTGAGTCTGGCATGCAGTAAGTAAAATTGTCAGAGTTGAAATTAGTCTGGCTGTTAGGAAGGATTCAAATCAAGGCCTGACTGCAAAGCCACACCCATGGCAGGATGGAGGTCATTGACCTGACAGTGCCCAGAAACAGCAAAGGATGAAGCTGTGAACACCTCAAGGCTGGTCTGTAGGAGCAAAGGTTGTACGAAAGTTTGGGCAGTCTAATCAGTTTTTTCTCACCTCACCACCCAGTATCATAACTTGGTTTTGGCTCAGCAACTCTCTGTTTCTCTGACTGCTAACAGCAGGGCACTCTCATGACAAACAGGAGGTTTAGATCTCAGACCTGCTCTTGCTTTCCCTGGGGAGGGCACACGTCCTCAGACCTCAGATGTGGTATTGCTTTCCTGGGGAAGTCACAGGTCCTCAGGGATCTTAGCTGGTTTTCTGTTCCTATGGATCCTTCCCCTCTGTGACACTAACAGGTGCCCTGTTAACACTGGGTATCCGTGATGGATCGGTGCATTCTGTAAGGCTTCCCCAGAGGACTGTAGATTACAGCGGGGTCCTGATCAGTAGGACACCTCAGACTCACTCTCAACGTCCCAAGAGAAACAAACGGCCTTGTGAATATCCAGCACATGTTCAAGATAATGCCAATATTAACATCCTATTGTAAATTTCTTAAAGCTTAATCGCAAATAGAAAAATGGCAAAAGAGGCAGCATATTTGGAAACAAAATTAAAGGAGCCAGGAGACTCGAAGGCCAGAGTATAGGTCAACAAGGGGTGGCCGTGCAGATGTGGGCGAGCTGAGCAGACCAGCTCCCCTCACTGTGTTCCCACTAGCTTGCCACCCACTTACAGGGGTCTGAGTAGTTCTCACAAGCCCTTCCCAGAGCTGTACCTCAATGTCTGAATAAAGAGGACCACTGTTTATAAGAACCATGCAAACCCACTGCATTCTGACGGTCGGTCAAGTTGACCTAAGGAGTAATCTGGTAAGTGATTCTGTAAGAAACTACAAACAATTCACTATTTCAGTGAGGATAAAAGCAAATTGCATACGGAAAAGTTTGCTTTGGTTCTTTATTTTGTCACTTACCATGCTGAGGGGCATTTTGAAAAGGCCAGTGTTTCCTTCCTTCTGAGTTGGAAATTGGTATTTGAATACACAGTGCTGGCCCCTGCTCCACAGGGGAGGGGATACGTTTCAAGGCCTCCATGAACACCAGAAACTGCAGATAGTACCAAACCCTGTATATACTGTTTCTCCTCTTCATAACTATGATAAAGTGATTTATAAGTTAGGCACAGGAGGAGATTAGTAACAATAACTAACAATAAAATGGAGCAATTATTACAATATGCTGTGATGAGAGCTTTGTGAGTCTGGTTTCACTCTCAAAATATCTAACTGCGTGGTTCATACCTTCTTGGTCTGCTGCTGAGAGGAAGTGTGGGGAATGGCTCGGGCACTGTGTGGTGGTGTTGGGCTGCCACAGCCCTTCTGCGTTCCTGAGTCTGTGTGTCCCTGTTTTAGGGGCTCCCTATAGAAGTCTCCCCCAGCCTCGGGGCTCTCTGGCACAACTTGTTGCCATCAGTTGGAACACATTTCTGTTCTTGTCTTCCACTCACAAACTGAACGCCTTTCCCATCTTCACTAAAGCACTTATCACACACTGTGGCTGTAACTTTTCCAGCTTGAAGTGTGACAGCAAGACTAGCACAAATCTCTCTTTTTTTTTAACTTCACAATTTCGTGGACAGAAGATGTGTTCTTACAGCAGATCTGAGCAGTCTCAGTATACAATTTTTTTCTTTCCTTATCAAGTCCAGAAATTTCCTCTTTTCCTTTAAAAGAAGCACTCTGGCGTATCCCACATTGCCTACATCATTACTGTCCTGCTCTGGGACCATTACTAAATAAAATAAGGGTGACTTTGATGAAGGGGATGTCCCAATGAAGGGAGGAAGCCCATAAGTTCACCAAATTAGTTCTTGGCTTCCTATAGGAAATGAATTCAAGAGCAAGCCAGCTGGCTACAGGAACTTTTATTGAGAGAGAGACAGCAGATCCTACTCCACAGACAGATACGGGGTCCTCTTCTGAGTAGGAAGGGCCCCTTATGGGGCAATGGTACCATTTTTCATTGTTCAGAGGCCCTGTTGGGAAATAGCTGTATGTGACCGGTGTTGTCTTGAGGTCAGACCACAAAGATTAATGATAGATAGAGTGCTGCCACAGAAAGGGGGAACTGCAGTTTGTAAGGCACTTGGCTTGGCGAGGCATCCGTCTCTGGGGTCCTGGCTGGGGACTTGCTAGCAACTTCTATGTACAGGTGGTCAGGGTGCAGGTCTTATCCTTAGTTAAGCTGAATACAAGCATTATAGTAGCAGGACCCTGACCCATGGGTGACCTGGTCAGGGTACAGACCTTATTCCTAGTTAGTCTGAATATAAGCACTGCAGTACCAAGACCCCAGTGGGCGACCTGGTCAGGGTACAGGCCTTATCTCTAGTTAGCCTGAATACTAGCGCTGTAGTACCAAGACCCCAGTGGGCGACCTGTTCAGGGTACAGGCTTTATCTCTAGTTAGCCTGAATATAAGCACTGCAGTACCAAGACCCTGATGGGCGACCTGATAACCGAGATACCCCTGGGGTTCGGGCTGCAGCATCTACAGCGCAAACCCACCACACAATGCGAGACTTCTTATCCTGGGTGGATGGAAGGGGATGACGTGAGATTTCATTACGCTGCTACACATAGTTTGAAACTTGTGAATTAATTTACTTCTGGAATTTTTCATTTAATATTTTTGGACTTTGGGGGACCACAGGTTACTGTAAGTTCAGCAAGTGAAGCTGTGGATAGTGGGAAGTACTGTGCTCTTTGTGTGGTACCAGCAAAATGAGCTGAACCACTGGGCTGGGTGGGAGGTGGGGTGGGCCCTCTGCTTATTTTACTTCCAGGTTTCCTGGCCAGTGAGCAGTTTCTCTGCCCCCTGCTTCAATCCAGTCACCACGAGGGTGTAGAAATATCTGAGTAACACCAAGATCAAATATTGATTTAAAAACTTTAGTTTCTCACATGTCCTAGAAGATCAAGTTTTAAGGAACTTAATTGTGTAAAAGTTCCTCAAAGACACAGTCAAAACCCACCTCTCCCACTGCGTCTGGCTCTGACACACATGCTGTGCTCTCCAGGGTTCTCAGAAGACCCCGTTTCTGAAGGTCACTTTGCATATACTTTTTGTGTAATGTCCTTCCCTCCCACCCTCTTTTGGAAAACTTCCTTCCCTATTATGACCCAGTTTTTTTTTTTTTTTTTTGAGACGGAGCCTCAAGCTATCCCCCTGGGTAGAGTGCCATGGCATCACAGCTCATAGCAACCTCCAGCTCCTGGGCTCAAGCGAGTCTCCTGCCTCCGCCTCCCAAGTAGCTGGGACCATAGGCACCTGCCACAACGCCCG
>CAUYQV010027808.1:0-35827 GCA_963574575.1 Galagoides demidoff | reverse complement strand
CTTGGGAGGCAGAGGCAGGAGACTTGCTTGAGCCCAGGAGTTGGAGGTTGCTATGAGCTGTGATGCCATAGCACTCTACCCAGGGGGATAGCTTGAGGCTCTGTCTCAAAAAAAAAAAAAAGACTTCAGTCTATGGGTTCTGTACCTGTGGCTCAAACGGCTAAGGCGCGAGCCACATACACCTGAGCTGATAGGTTCGAATCCAGCCTGGGCCCGCCAAACAACAATGATGCTGCAACCAAAAAAATAGCCGGGCGTTGTGGCGGGTGCCTATATAGTCTCAGCTACTTGGGAGGCAAAGGCAGGAGACTCGCTTGAGCCCAGGAGTTGGAGATTGCTGTGAGCTGTGATGCTACAGCACTCCGCCCAGGGTGACAGCTTGAGTCTCTGTCTCAAAAAAAAAAAAAAAAAGACTTCAGTGTATGAGTGTGTGTGTGTGTGTGTGTGTATAGGGGACATAATTCAGCCTATGACAAGAGTCTTTGCATTAGGTGAAGGGTCTTGAGATGAGACTATACTATCCTGTTGTATTAGTTATGGGCTGCCATAATAAAATGCCATAGATTGAGTGACTTAAACAAGCAGGAATTTATTTCTCATAGTTTTGGAGGCTGCGAAGTCCAAAACTAATTGGTGCTAATTTGGTTTCTGGTGAGGGGTCTCTCCTTGGCTTGGAGACAGCCACCTTCTTGCTGTGTCCCTCACATGATTGCGAGAGAGATGGGGGGAGAAAGGAAAGGGAAGAGGGCGATTGATCTGCCTTTTCTTTTAAGGCCATAGTCCTATAGGGTTACAACCTCACCGTCATGACCTCATTCAACCCTAATTACCTCACAAAGATCTTATCTCTGGTTAGTATACTGGGGGCTAAGGTTCCAACATATGAATTGAGGGGGGGCACAATTTAGCCTACAGCACCTGGCTTGACTGAGTGGGCCTTAGTATCTCTTTTTTTCCCCTACTAGTCAAGTGAGGCAATGGGAGTAGAGAAGGAACCAAGAATACATAACTGCTTGTGATCAATTAGTTGTAAACACTGCTGTGATGAATATACTTACAAAAGTCACAGGGAGAAAAAAAGGTCATCTGAAGACAGAGGCAGAGATTAGAGTGAAGCAGCCACAAGCCAAGGGACTCCTGGAGCCAGTAGAAGCTGGAAGGGCAAGGAAAGCTTCTCCCCTGAAGTCCTCAGGGGCTTGTCCTACCAACACCAGGATTTTAACCCATGTTGCATATCTACCTGCCAGACTGTGAAAGAATAAATTTCTGCTACAGGAAATTATAATAGACCAGGTGCAGTGGCTCACACTTATAATCCTAGCACTCTGGGAGGCTGAAGTGGGTGGATAGCTTGAGCTCATGAGTTCCAGACCAGCCTGAGCAAAAAAGCAAGGCCTCATCTCTACTAAAAACAGAAAAAAAACCTTAGGCAAGAGGATCGCCTCAGCCTCTTGAGTAGCTGGGATTATAGGTGTAAGCCACTATGCAGGCTCCTGTGCCAGATTCTTCACCCTTATGTTAATGGTATCAGGAGGTGAGGAGTTTGGGAGATGATTAGGTCATGAGGGTGGAGCCCTTGAGAATGGGGTTTGTGCCTTTGCAAAAGAGCCTGGTGAGTATTTGGCACAGTGGCTCACATCTGTAATCTTGAACTCTGGAAGACTGAAGTGGATAGCCTGAGCTCAGGAGTTGGAGACTAGCCTGAACAAGAGGGAGACCTCATCTCTACAAAACAAAACAGTAGCTGGGCATGGTGGCAGGCACCTGCAGTCCTAGCTACTCCAGAGGCTGAGGCAAGAGGGTCACTCAAGCCCAAGAGTTTGAGGTTGCTATGAGCTATGACACCAAAACACTCTACTCAGGGTGACTAAGTAAGACTGTCTCAAAACAAACAAACAAACAAACAAATAAAACCCACACAAAAACAAAGAAACAAACAAAGCCAAAAGATGCTGGAGAGAGAAAGAGCTCCCTCACTCCTTCCACCAGGGAGGACAGTGAGAAGGCACCATCTGTGAACCAGGAATGGCCCTTACCAGACACTGAATCTGGTGGTGCCTTGATCTTAGACTTCCCATCTTCCAGAACTATGAGGAATAAATGTCTGTGGTTTACAAGCCCTCAGCACAATACTTTTGTTATGATAGCCCAAATGGACGAAGACAAGGAGATGGGGAAAATGCAAGGTCCCTAACTTGTCTGAGGTTACATAGCAAGTATGTGGCAGAGTAGGAGTTTGAATCTGGATCTTCCTGTGTCCTGAGATCATGACTGTGCGTCCCAGGCCTGCTACTGGCCAGCAGTGTCAAGGTCAGTGTTAGCAGCAGAGATGTGGCTGGGCCCAGGGTGGGACACTAGAGCAGTGCTGAGTCAGCTGGAGCTATTGCTGGAGGTCCAGGTGCCTGTGAGCATGTGGTAGGCAGCAAAGCACCTTTGGACCCACTACAGTAGGATAGCCAGTTGCCCAGAACCCTCCTCACCAGCCAGGCACATATGGTGACTGCTGTCCCTCCCACACCCAGTACTGGTATAGGGGTAACTGTGGGCTCAGACAGGGTTGGGGACCTAGTGTGGCAGGCATCTGTGTTGGGGACTTCACGGGCCTCTCTTCTTTCTCTTGAATGTCTCCAAGGGTCTCCAGACCCCCAGTGGCCTCTTGCACCCTGCCCTGTGGTCCCTCTCACCACAGCTGTGATTCTCTCCAGCTCCATTGCTGTCTATCTCCTTGGCCCTCGCCCTCTCCTCTTCTGCCCCTCCCTGGTTTTCGTCTACAATTCTCTCTTCCTTACTGTTTTCTCGACTGTCTCCCACCATTTGTGCCCATTTCTGCTCCTCTCACCATCTCTATTTATGTCACTGTCTCCTCTGCGCCCTCTGCAGTCTCTGTGTGTTGTCCCTTGGGTGCTGAACACTCCTGTCTTCCCTTAGTACTCACTTTTAATCTCTCTGTCCTGCCCCTGGCAGGTCCTGAATGATGTGTGTGAGATGTCCTAGAGTCTATGCTTCTTGGTGTTGGGGCATGGCCTGGATGTTTCCCTGTCCTATTCCCCTCCAATCCTCAGGCACAGAGGCAAAGTGTCTATGCTTTGGACTCCAATGTCTCTGGAGGATTAGAGGGCAGGACTGACCTCCAAGCAGGCAAGGGGCTGCCACCACATTGCTGGGACATCTAGTCCAAAATACACACTTTATTATATGTTTTCACACCTGGTAGCCCTCCTTTCAAAACTTGCATTCCACACCCCAGAGCCAAGAATAACATCTGCCATCCAGCTCTGTTCTGGGCCAGGTCAGGCAGGAAACATAGCGGGCGGTGCGCTCCAGCATTGGGATGCTCAGGAACGCCAACATCCTGGCTAGTGCAGGAGGGTGTGGGCAAGGTGCCCAGCTGGGACTGTGGGCCCTTCTCCTTCTGTGTCCATTGATCAGAATTGCCCACAAGCTGGGCACTCCCTCTCCAGACCAGAGGGGATTGCCTGGTGAGGTCTCCACATTCTAGGTGCAATAAGGCCTGCAAAGGAGTTTGGGGCAGAGTTATTTTTTATTTTTTTGCAGTTTTTGGCCAGGGCTGGGTTTGAACCCACCACCTCTGGCATATGGGGCCAGAGCCCTACTCCTTTGAGCCACAGGTACCGCCCTAGGGCAAAATTTTGAGGTCTGGGCACTATCCCTGCCTCAAACCCTCGAAGGTTCCCTATTATAGCCCCACTTCTATCTGGCCCATAGGGCCCTGTGAGTCTTGCCCCCATCCACTTCTATGACTTCCCCTCCTCCCTTGCCCCCTCTCTCACACTTCCTTTCAGCTCTCTGCTGTTCAGGGCTTTTGCATCTACTATGCCCTCTGCTTAGGGCTAACACTTCCTTCACCTCATGTTATAGGACAGTTGTCACCTCAGAGAGACTATCCCCATCTACAGCAGCCCCAGCCCTTGTATTTTACTGTCTGGTCACAGCAGGGCTGGTGTTCTCGTTTATTTCCCTAGCACTATACCCAGGGCAAAAGAGTGAAATTCCGTCTCAAAAAAAAAAAAAAAATCCAGGAATCAGAAATCAGAGGAAGCCAGTTCTCAGCTATGGGTGTTTTTTTTTTTTAGACAGGGTCACCTAGGCTGTGGTAACATGATAGTTAGCTATAGCCTAGAGCTCTTGGGCTTAAGCAATCCTCCTGTTTCAGTCTCCCAAGTAGCTGGGATTACAGGTGCACATTACCATGCTTTGCTAATTTTTTTTTTTTTTTTGAGACAGAGTCTCAAGCTGTGTTCCTGGGTAGAGTGCCATGGTGTCACAGCTCACAGCAACCTCAAACTCTTGGGCTTAAGTGATTCTCTTGCCTTAGCCTCCCAAGTAGCTGGGACTACAGGCATCCGCCACGACACCTGGCTATTTTTGTTGTTGTTGTTATTGTTGTTTCAGCTGGCCCAGGCTGGGCTTGAATGTGTGAGCCTAGGCATATGTGGCCAGCACCCTACCCACTGAGCCATGGGTGCCACCAATTTTAATTTTTCTCTTTTAGAGATGGGGTCTTGTTACGTTGCCAATGCTGGTCAGTTGTTTTTTTTTTTTAAATCCAGAGTCTCACTCTGTGGCCCTGGGTAGAGTTCTATGGCATCACCATCGCTCATAGCAACCTCAAACTCTTGGGTTCAGGCAATCCTCCTGCCTCAGTCTCCTGAATAGCTGAGGCTATAGGAACCTGATATGACACCTGGCTAGTTTTTCTATTTTTAGTAGAAATGGGGTATTGCTCTTGCTCAGGCTGGTCTGGAACTCCTGAGCTCAAGCAGTTCACCTGCTTTGGTCTCCTAGAGTGGTAGACTACAGGCGTGAGCCACCTGGCCCGGCCTTCCAGACTGGTCTAGAATTTCTGGGCTCAAGCAATCATCCTGCCTCAGTCTCCCAAATAGCTGGAACTATAGGTGCATACCACCATGCCTGGCTAATTTTAATTTCTTGTTTTAGAAATGGGGTCTTTTCTATTTTGCCCAGGCTTGTCTTGAACTTCTGCAGTCAAGGGATTCTTCTGCCCTGGCTTCCCCAAGTGCTGAGATAACAGATGTATGCCACCATACTAGGCCTGAGGATATTTTCTTTTAGTCTCTGGCCCTGGGAGTCTAGTCTTTACTCCAGATACCTCCTCCAGTCCCTTCCCCCACTCTCTGGAGTAGTGGACCCTTTCTAAGGCCTTCAGCTGACTGCTCTGGGATGGAGGTGGATGGAAAGAACCCCCCTTCCCCAACATGCATGTGGGACCCATGGACATGCATAACAGCCTGGTGCCAAAGAAAAGGTGGGTAGATCTGGGTTACCTGTAAAGGTTGAACGGCTTACCTAGCTGACTGGAGACAAGGTAGGTGGGCTCAGAGAGTCTGAGGCTGAACAACCCCTGGTCTAGTTGGCGTGGGATGGGAGGAAAGGCCCCCAAAACACCTGGGATGTGGTGTCATTGGCCAGATGCCGAAGAGCCTGGGGAATGGAGAGACATACAACCACATATTTGCCTAGTTCAACATTCCAACCTCTGGGGGCCCCATTTGGTGCCCTGAGCCCACCTCTCTGCTTTACTGTGTCTGTGGTACTTTTTCTTTGTTTTCGAGACAGAGTCTCACTTTGCCACCCTAGGTAGAATGCTGTGGCATTATCATAGCTTACACTAACGTCAAACTCTTGTCCTTGAGCAATCCTGTTGCCTCAGCCTCCCAAGTGGCTGGGACTACATGTGTTCACCACAACACGTGGCTAGTTTTTTCTTTTGTTCTTCTTTTTTTTTTTTCCTGAGACAGAGTCTCACTATGTTGCCCCCTGTAGAATGCTGTAGCATCACAGCTCACAGCAACCTCAAACTCTTAGGCTTAAGCAGTTCTCTTGCCTCAGCTTCCCAAGTAGCTGGGAAGCTGGAACTACAGGCGCCCACCACAACGCCTATTTTTTTGGTTGTGGTTGTCATTGTTGTTTGGCAGGCGGGGGCTGGATTCAAACTCGGCAGCTTGCTGTATATGGTTGGTGTCCTAGCTGCTGAGCTACAGGCACTGAGCCTTTCCTTCTGTTTTCAATAGAGATAAGGTCTTGTTCTTGCTCAGGCTGGTCTGCAACTTCTGAGCTCAAGCAATCCACCTCTGCCTCCCAGAGTGCTAGAATTACAGATATGAGCCACTGTGCCTGGCATGTCTGTGGTACTTATCAGTTGGTAGCATCTGTCCTGTCCACCCCCATAGTCCCTGTGGGTTTTGCAAAATCCTTGGACAGGAATTATGTTGGCTTCTTTCCCTCCTTATTGCTATGACCTCAGCTCCTAGGGCAAGAATTGGGATGGCACCCTAGCCAGGATGGGGACCAATGGGCCTGGAATGGCTACCTCTGGTGATTTTGTGTGATCTTTGGTTCCTGGATCCTCAGTTTGCCTATCAGCATGAAGGACCCCATGATCATATAGGGTGGCTGGCGGTGATGACCCCACCTCTTCATCCATGTCCCTGAGATGGTTCTTTAACCTGGAGATCACTGGACACAGGGCTGGCCTGAATTTTGTACCATTGCTCTTTCCAACAGGGCTGTTAGACCATTTGAAAACTAATTTGTAGAATCTGTACAATCTTTTTAGTGACAATAGATTGTTCAAGGCCATTGACTTCAAAACCCTGGCGTCCTTTCTGTCTCCAAATTAGGGAATGCTAAGGACAGCCTCTCCCAGCTCCTTTGTAATACCTCTGGGCACGCAGGTAAGTGGATTGAGGTGAAGGCTCTGGGAGCTCCTTTAACCCCTGCAGGGACCTCAATGGTTTTGCACCTCTGGGCCCAACCTGCCACCTGGTAGCCAGCTAGGCAGCACATTCCATATCAGTATCCCCACCCAGCATGGCAGCCTCCTTGGAGGATGCAGTTACTGCAGATGTGAAATAGATGTTTGGGCTGAGCTGGATGCAGGAACGCTCAGCAAGAGACCCTGCTCAGCAGGGATGGGTACAAGTTAGCTCAGATTAGCCAGGAGTTCCAGCCTGGTTGGGGGATTTGAGAAACTGGGAATTTGTAAAAATTCACTTATTCAACAACTGAGTACCATCTGCTTCTTGCTCAGGGCCCATGATGATTGTTTGGGACACTTGGGTGGCAAAGACTGGATCCACACTGTCACAGAACCCAGAAAAATGCCCCTGAGCACGTAAGGGGGACCCAACAACGGAGGCTTTCCAAGAGAAGATGGGCAGGGAGGGACAGGTTAGGGGGAGAAGGGTCTTAGGGTCTGTGAAACAGCATGCAGAACAGCCTTTAGGCGGAGGGGACTGCCCTGCCAGCGGTTCTGCACCCGTGGACATTTGGAAATGTCTGGAGATACTCTGGGCTGTCAAGAGGAGAGTGTGTGGTGCTACTGGCGACTAGGGGGTGTGCTGCTGGCCACCGTGCGATGCACAGGGCATACCCTACAGAACAGTGACCCGTCTTCTGCCGGGACGCACCGCAGAAAGTCGGTGTGTGAGGAATGCAGAGGCGTGGGCGAGCATGGAGAGAGACCTGGGGCAACTGCGTCTACCCCTAGAACTTTAGGCCAGCTAAGGAGCCTCGGTGACCCCCGCACGGCGCATGCCAAGTTCCCGCTGCGTCCACACTCGCGTGCGCGCGGCAGGCTCCCGAGAACCCTGAACCGCGGGCTTGGGGGCTGGGTGGGAGGAGATCTAGGTCTCAGTTTTCCCTCAGGAGCGCCTACACCCTAGCCCGCGATGCCCGGGAAGGGCTTTTCTTCAGATGAAAGGAAATCAAGACTGATAACCAGCGACCCCACCTCTCCACCCCGCCGGAACCGGGATTCTGTAGGGACACGACAGGAGAACTACCACTCCCAGCATGCCCCGCGCCTCAGCGCCATAGCGCTCCGAGGCCTCTGCGGCCAATGGGAGGAGCCGGGGGTGGAGACTCGGCTCACGTGCGTCGCGACGCGCCAACGGCGACGTCGGGGTTTGTGTGCGCGAGAGGCCGCCGATAAAGGTTGGGTGCCTCGCGCCGGGGGCCGTTGGGAGGGAGCGCGCCCCCGCCCCCCCTCCCCGGCCCCCGCTCTTGCACCGCCGCTGCCGAGGTCCCACCTTCCCGTCGGCCCCCGCGGGAAGGTCCAGGGGCTTACCTCCTCGTTCCCCCGATTGGGGCTGCAGGTGAGAGACCGGAGGGGTGGGGGTGGGGGAGGAACCGGAGGGCGGAGACGTTTAGGAGCGTGAAACCGGAAGACATGGCTTAAAGGGGCGTAGCTATTTCACCTCCGACTTTTGTTCCCTGAGCTGGCTCCGCCCTCTTAAAGGGCAAGAGGCCACATTAAAAGGGAGGAGGCAGGCTTTGCTTATGGGTGCTGTTAATTTTTTTTTTTCTCCTAAAAGGAGATGGGCTTATTAAAGGCCAGTAGCAGTTTCTCAGACATGGAAGGAAAAACTCCTGAATCCTGGCAACTGTAAGCTGTTGCTAGTTTAGCTCAAGGAAGGTGGAGCTGGGCCTGCAGGAGATCCTCTTAAAGGGGAAGTCGGGTCTGCAAGAAGGGCGTGGCCTGGTCTTTTAAAGCGGTGTTCTTTGCTAACTGAGTCTCCGCTCTTGCAAAGCTGGGATGTCTAGTTTAACGTATCTACCCAAATAAATAACTGAGGCAAAACTCTCAATCAATGAAAGTTTATTAATACAAGATTTTGATGATGCATCCAGGAAAAAAAGGAGCCACAGACAAGCTGTGGAGGTTGGAACCTCAGCATTTTAAAGGCAACGGAGAGAAGGATAAAGGCAGGGGGTAGGGGGGCAGATGAGGTAGTGGCTACATTCTTGTGAGGCTCAAGAAATCTACATTTTACCTAAAATAAGGAATTGAAGGAAGCATCAGTTATGTAGATGTCCCTGGGTCAGTGGAAGAATGCCTGATTCTTCCTTGTGTTCAGTTCTATTGTAAGATAAACATCTAATTCATTATTAATCTGGAATCAGACTTTAGTTTTAGGTTTTAAACATAGGTATAATTTGCTGTCCTGGTTTATGAGAGGTTAGCAAGAAATATCCTTAATGAATGATCTGTGGGGCCTGCTCTCTTAGGTGTCTGAGGCTCTGAATTTCTTTGCATAAGGAGGTGGCCCTGAGACTTGCCTTTTACAAAAGCAATGTCGGCCTTGAGTTCTAGGGCTTGAGGCCAGGCCAGCCGGAAGACAAGTCAGGGAGGTCAAGCTGTGTGAAGTCACCAGTTTCCAAAATGGGAATTGTGGAAGGTTTTTGAGCAAAGGAATGAAATGCCCTATCCTGGCTGGGCGTGATGGCTCACGCCTGTAATCCTCACACTCTTGAGAAGCCAAGGTGGGTTGATTGCTTGAGCTCAGGAGTTCAAGACCAGCCTGAGCAAGGTAGAAAAACTAAGGCAAGAAGATCACTTGAGCCCAAAAAATGGCAGTTGCTGTGAGCTATGACGCCATGGCACTCTACTCAGCATGACAGTTTGAGACTGTCTCAAACAAACAAAAAAAAAAAAAAGAAGAAGAAAGAAATGCTCTGTCCTCTCCTTTGACAGGTTCACAGTATCTGGGGAACTGGCTGGTGGGAGGGCAAGGGTGGATAGGAGCTGTTAGGAGGCTGTTGCAGCTGCCTGGAGATGGTGGTCCCTCATATAAAGATGGCCCTCTGTGAGACGTGGCCAGACTCTGAATCTGTTCCTAATGGAACAGGGAATCTGCTGTCAGAGTTGGTAACAGAGTGAGAGAAGAGTCAGGGAGTACTGAGGCCTCTGCCTAAGGAATACAGCCACCCTTTTCAGAGATAGAGATCAGTATGGGTGGATGAGGGAGGGGGTGAGGAGGCTGAGAAGTGGGAGTAAAACACCGGAGTTAGATTTGGGGCATGTTAAGTTTGAGGTGCCTGTGAGGTTTCCAAGTGGCAGAGCCGAGTAGGTGGTTAGGAGTTCAAAGGACAGGTCTCAGGCCCAGCTATACGTCTGGGGTCAACCTGTTTATAGGCAGTAAGGTTCTGAGTGGGTGAGAGCTCTCAGGGAGAGAATAGGCAAAGAAGAGGACCAGGGTGATGCCTGGCCTTCTTAAAGGCACATGCAGCTTCTTGGGATTGTGTCTTTTAAAAGGGCTTACATATATATATTTTTTTTTGAGACAGAGCCTCAAGCTGTACCCTTGGGTAGAGTGCTGTGGCATCACAGCTCACAGCAACCTCCAACTCCTGGGCTCAAGCAAGTCTCCTGCCTCAGCCTCCCAAGTAGCTGGGAAGACAGGCACCCGCCACAACGCCCGGCTATTTTTTGGTTGCAACCGTCATTGTTTGGCCAGCCGGGCTGGATTTGAGCCCGCCAGCTCAGGTGTATGTGGCTGGCGCCTTAGCCGCTTGAACCACAGGCGCTGAGCCGACACTCATCTTTTTAAAAGAAAATTCTTGCAGCTTGTCCAGATGGGATGCCTAGCTTCCATTCACTCAGAATATGTTTACTCGGTACTTTGCCAGATGTTTTTGTAAGCTGGGATATAGGGTACAACAGTGAACAAGACATGTCTCCCATGTTCAGAAGTCAGGGTGCTGAGCAGGAATCAGACCGCAGACTGAGAAAGGGTGGTGGTAGACAAGGACAGTGAGGTGGCTACACTCACTGTAGCTAAGGGGAGGTGGGTTAAAGAGAGTGAGTAAGCAAGCCATTGTGGACTAAGCGACATGGAGGCCACGGGTAGGACGACTGAAGCAGCTTGGGATGGGAAAGGCAGGTTGACCCAGCTGAGTTGTTTTGTTGCATGGTGGAGAGAAGCCCATAGTTGGAGGGGCATGAAGTGAAGAGCTGTTGTTTTTGTAAAAAGAAGGGAGATGTAGCTGCAGGTACACTGGTGGGAATGGTCTGAAAAAAAATGAGGGTGTGGTGAGAAGACAGACACTGGGAACAGGGCTAGGTAGGTGGGAAGGGATAGCACAAGGTGTTTCTGCCTTAGCATTGCTGACATCAGTTGACCATTCTTTGTTGTGGGGGCTGTCCTGTGCATTGTAGCATGTTGAGAAGCATCCCTGGCCTCCACCCACCAGGTGCCATTAGCACCTGCCTTTCTAGTTGACTGTCAGACAAGAATGTTTCCAGGCATTATCACTTGTCCCCCTGGGAAGGAGGACACTGGGATAATGTTTGGAATGTGAAAGCATTCCCTTCTGATTGGTTTATTTTCTCCTCAATGGGAGGGTTACCTGCTAAGAGCACAAAGGGAAAGGAGGAACTGGAGGTCTGAGGAGAAAAGAAACGTGCCAAGTAGTCACCTGGGGGAGCATGAACCATGAAAGTGTAGTTTCAGCCATGGAGGGCTACAGGAGGGGCCTGTGAGACCCAAGCCAGGCATGCTCAGGGTAGAGACTATAATGGCTGCCTTTAGCATTTATGCTGGGTGAGGACTTGGATAGACTGGAGGGTGTAGAGCCCTCATGGATGGCACATGGGGGGAGCCTAGGGAACTGAGGAGTTGGGGCATGAGAGGGCATGAACTAGAAGGCTGTTCAGAGATAAGGAGGGAGATGCTCAGGGCTCAGATCAAGAAGTGGCTTTAGAGTGTAAAGTTTCAGAGTGAGGGGAAGAAACCATGGCAGGCAGTGAGTGTGGGGATGGGGACAGGGTCTTCAGAGGAACATTGGGAAGGAATGAAGTCAGGGTGTTATAGAGGTCTCCTGCCTGTCCCCTTCAGAACACTGCCTGTCATAGTCCTACAGGCAGTGGTTGGCCTCTTAAAGATCTCACTCAGCCTCCTCAGACCTGTCCAGCCTCCTGGAGAAGATGACCAGCTTCCTAAGGAGGGTGACCAGTGTGTCCCAATTTTCTGAGAAGTTTCTGTTTTAGACTGGAAAGCCTCATGTCTTGGATACCCCCTCAGTTTGGAGCAAACCTGGATGGTTGGAAACTCTAACCCTAAGGGAGGTCCCTGCAGAATGGGTGACCTGGGGAGGTGGCCTCTGCCCCTTAAAGGGTTTGGGGTTGGGTGACTTGGTGTGGGGGTGAGGAGAGGGCCTGGCCTGACTGCTCCTGACCCAGAATCCCCCTGCCAGGTGTGATGGTCGGCTCCCACACAGACATGGCGCCTGCCTCCACTGCTGAGGGGGCTGGGGAGAAGCCCGGCCCTGCGGCCCCTGCCCCAGCGGCCCAGTATGAGTGTGGGGAGTGTGGCAAGTCATTCCGGTGGTCATCTCGACTCCTGCATCACCAGCGCACGCACACGGGCGAGCGGCCCTACAAGTGCCCAGATTGCCCAAAGGCCTTCAAGGGTTCCTCGGCCTTGCTCTACCACCAGCGGGGCCACACGGGCGAGCGGCCCTACCAGTGCCCCGACTGCCCTAAGGCCTTCAAGCGCTCCTCCCTGCTGCAGATCCACCGCAGCGTGCACACTGGCCTGCGTGCCTTCACCTGTGGCCAGTGCGGCCTGGCCTTCAAGTGGTCGTCGCACTACCAGTACCACCTGCGGCAGCACACAGGCGAGCGGCCCTACCCATGCCCAGACTGCCCCAAGGCCTTCAAGAACTCGTCCAGCCTACGGCGTCACCGCCATGTGCACACAGGCGAGCGGCCCTACACCTGCGGCGTGTGCGGCAAGAGCTTCACGCAAAGCACGAACCTGCGGCAGCATCAGCGTGTACACACGGGCGAGCGCCCCTTCCGCTGCCCGCTCTGCCCCAAGACCTTCACCCATTCCTCCAACCTGCTGCTGCACCAGCGCACCCACGGCACGGTCCCTGCCCAGGTTCCCGCCCCCTCCGCCCCTCCGCCGCCTCAGTGCGAGCCCTGCACTGGCAGCAAGGTCCTGGTCCCGGATGCTTACCTGCAGCGGCATCTCCAGCCGCACAGCCCGCCTGGGCCCCCGGCCCCACCGCCCCCACCTCCACCTCCTCCCGTGGTGCCCGAGCTCTTCTTGGCCGCTGCTGAGACTACGGTAGAGCTGGTGTATCGCTGTGACGGCTGCGAGCAGGGCTTCGGGAGCGAGGAGCTGCTGGTGGAGCACCAGCCATGCCCCGGGTCAGAGGTGGCGCCGCTGCCCCAGGACGCACCCCCTGAGACGCCTAAGTCCGACTCCCCGCCATCTCTGACCCAGCTCCCTCCTGCCACCGCCACTCCTGCCCCTGGTTTTGCTTGCCTCCCCTGCGGGAAGTCCTTTCGGACTGTGGCGGGCCTCTCCCGCCACCAGCATAGCCACGGGCCGGCAGGCGGGCAGGCGTTCCGCTGCGGCAGCTGCGATGGCTCCTTCCCGCAGCTTGCCAGCCTCCTGGCGCACCAGCAGTGCCACGTGGAAGAGGCAGCAGCTGGGCGCCCACCCCCTCAGGCTGAGGTCGCCGAGGTCACCTGCCCCCAGGAGCCACTGGCACCGGCTGCCCCCGCACCCCCACCGCCCTTGCCAGCCCCTGCTTCTACGGAGAGACCCTACAAATGTGCCGAGTGCGGCAAGGCCTTCAAGGGCTCCTCCGGGCTGCGCTACCACCTGCGGGACCACACGGGCGAACGGCCTTACCAGTGTGGTGAGTGCGGCAAGGCCTTCAAGCGCTCCTCCTTGCTGGCCATCCACCAGCGCGTACACACTGGCCTGCGTGCCTTCACCTGCGGCCAGTGTGGCCTCACTTTCAAGTGGTCGTCGCACTACCAGTACCACCTGCGGCTGCACTCGGGCGAGCGGCCCTATGCCTGTGGGGAGTGCGGCAAGGCCTTCCGCAACACATCGTGCCTGCGGCGCCACCGCCATGTGCACACAGGCGAGCGGCCCCATGCCTGCGGCGTCTGTGGCAAGAGCTTCGCCCAGACCTCCAACCTGCGGCAGCACCAACGCGTGCACACAGGCGAGCGCCCCTTCCGCTGCCCGCTCTGCCCCAAGACCTTCACCCATTCCTCCAACCTGCTGCTGCACCAGCGCACCCACTCGGCTGAGCGTCCCTTTGCCTGCCCGATCTGCGGTCGGGGCTTCGTTATGGCCGCCTATCTGCAGCGGCACCTGAGGACACACGCCCCGGCCAACACGCCCCCCAGCACCACAGCCCCCGCTCCAGGCCCCCAGCCCTCTGCTCCTCTGGCTGTTGCACCGGCCCCTCCAGCCACCCAAGATGTTCACGTCCTCCCCCACCTGCAAGCCACCCTCTCCTTGGAGGTGGCTGGGAGCACAACCCAGGCCCCAACCTTAGGCCCAGCAGCCCCCAACTCCCAGACGTTCCTCTTGGTGCAGACAGCCCAGGGCCTCCAGCTGATCCCTAGTAGTGTCCAGCCCCCTACCCCTCCACCCCCACCGGCACCTCCCAAACTTATTCTGCTGCCTTCCTCCGGTGCCAGTGCCGGGGGTGGGGGCGGCCGTGCAAAGCAAGGGTCTCAGGCTGTGGGGAAAGCGGGTCAGGGGGCAGGGGTCCTCTGGCTTCCCAGCCCTGGAGGGCTGGGGGTGCAGGGAGGGGGCAGCACAGGGGCCAGCGGGGGCGGGCAGAGCCTCATTGTTCTGCAGAACGTAGCGGGTGTGGAGGCAGGGCAGCAGGAAGTGAGTGGGGTTCAACTCCAGGCCCTCCGGCCAGCCCCCGAAGTGACCACGGTCCAGCTCCAGCCTGCGCAAGAAGTGACCACGGTCCAGCTTCAGCCGGCACAGGAAGTGACTGCGGTCCAGCTCCAGCAGACCCAGGAAGTGGCCGCGGTCCAACTTCAGCCTGTCGCGGGCCAGCTCTCCAATTCCAGCGGGGGAACTGTGACTGCTGAGACCCCCAGCCTGCTGGTGGTTCAGAGTGGGGCAGCTGAGGAGTTGCTCACCGGGCCCGGACCCGGGGCGGTGGGGGATGGTGAGGCCAGCACTGGCGTGGTCCAGGATGTCCTTTTTGAGACACTGCAGACGGATGAGGGTTTGCAGAGTGTGCTGGTGCTCAGCGGGGCTGATGGGGAGCAGACCAGGCTCTGTGTGCAGGAGGTAGAAACTCTACCCTCGGGGCTCAGCGAGCCACCTGCTCCTGGCCCGCCAGGACAGAAACTCCTCATCATCCGCAGCGCCCCAGCCACCGAGCTGCTGGAGAACAGCAGCGTGGGGGGAGGCGCCGCTACGCTGCAGCTTGTGGCCCCAACACCACCCTGCCCAGCCTCTGTCTCTGCGGGACTCCCAGCTGCTCCCGCCTCCCAGATGGTACAAGTGGTCCCCGCTGGAGCTGGCCCTGGTGTCATGACCCCGCAGGGTCTGCCTTCTATCCAGATTGTTCAGACTCTGCCTGCAGTCCAGCTGGTGCACACGTTTTGAGAAGAGTTGCTGGTATCTTCCCGCCAGGCTCAGAGACCTCTGTCAGCCGTGGGGGTGAGGGGGGCTGCAGGCCGTGCTTGCTAATAAACATCCAGAATCTCCACTTCTTTGTGGTGTTCTCATGGGGGCGGTTGGGCGGGGCACAGGGAGGCGATGGCGGGGTCATAACCCTTACTAGGAGTCGGGGGAGGGCCCAACTCAGATGACTAGTTCTGCTGCTACTCCCGTGTGGGGCTGTTTCCTGCCCTTTAAAAAAAGGGGAGAATGCAAGGGTTCCAACAGTGGGGAGGTGTTGGAATCAGAATCCAGGTTCTGCCACTTGTTTCCTGTAAGTCACCTCATCCCTCTCCACCTCTGAAAAACGGGTAGGGGGAAGAGTATCGTCCCGATGTCCGCTGCAAGCCCGGCCCGCGCGGCCTGGGGTGGGGTCCACAGGGAGGAGGAGTGTGGTGTTCGCGGGTTCAGTATACTAAGTGGGCGCCAAGGAGGACCTTCTTCTCATCTCCTCCCCCACCCCCCCCTTAGAGTGCTTAGCAACTGGGGGACTTCACGCAGGTAGCCTGCGCTAACCCTCCGCAGTCTCGGTGAGTGCCGCTCGGCGCCCGCCGAGTCCATCCCGCAGCCTTGCCCCCGCCCCGCCAGCGTCTGTTCGCATTTTTCCCCATAGTTTCTTCTCTAGGCATCTCCTCTAGGTCACCCCCTCTAACCCCTCAGCAGCGTCACAAGTCCCCGCCTGGGACTGTTCTCCACCCAGTTTTCAGCCGAGAACTATGGCAACAGTTGCTATGGGCGACAGCAGGCGCCGCCCAGCTCTCATCCCGCGCACGAGTCTTCGCGTCACTTCCGCCGGCGACCCCTTCTAGACCCTGCTCCCCGCATCTTGTTAAAGGATCAAAGCCACCCGCAGAGGGTTTGGCAGGTCCTCCCCCCTGTGACGCGGGGGAGGGACGCCTTCAGGGGAGGGGGCTCCAGGGACGCCGGGGGGGGGAAACAAAGTGTGTGCTGTGGGGAGGGGGGGGCTTGTGGACCTCTGGGACAGCCCGCGCTGAGGCGAGCCCGGTGCCACCTTATGTTGGCGTCCTCGGCGCATTTAGGGGCGGATGGCTAGCTGAACAGAGCTTGGGAGGGGGCATCCCCGGAAACATAAAAATGGTCGCTGGGTGCGGGGAGAGGGCTCCACATCCTTCTCTTGGGTGTCTCGAGGGTCCTAATCGTCCTGATTTGGGAACTGCTGCTGCTCTCCACCCATTGGGGGCCCTTGACAGAATTGCCCACCTGACACTGACCTACTTGTTTTCAGCAGGCGCACCACGCCAGCTCCCTTTTGGGGGGCGGGGCGGGGGCTGCCATGGCCCCCAGCCACTTGTCGGTGAGAGAGATGAGGGAAGATGAGAAGCCTCTGGTGCTGGAGATGCTGAAGGTGAGCAGTAGGGCTCAGCCAGCCTGGGGTGGTCGTGTTGGAGCATTCTAAGTGCTTCAGCCCTTTCCTTCCACACACCCAGCTAGCTAGACCCCCGGGGGTGGGATCTTCTCCTAAGCTACTTACCTGCTCAGCCACTTCTCTAATGCTTCACCCTCCCTGAGCCTCAGCCACCTAGGGGCCAGATCTGCAGCAGCAGGGACCACAGCCCCAGCCCCTCCTTGGTCTACTGTCTCCAATCTGCTGGGTCCCACCCCATCTCTTCACAGTACAGCTTGGAGCTTTAGCTTGGCCCTGCCCTTTCCAACAGGCTCCCACTCCAGTCTGTGACACTTCCCTGTCCTGTTCCTGTCCCTTCACCCTTCAAGAGTCATGTTCCTGGTGCCTCACTGTGGCATGTCCACTGAATTTGGTGACCCCACAGCTCCTAACTCCTTCATTCACCATCAGACTGGTGACCACAGCTCATGCTGCTTTTCTTCCCACTTGGGAGGCCCTCTACCCCCCGGGCAGGGGCCCTAAGGGAATGGGTGGCCGAGGAACCCCCTTCTGCCCACAGGCTGGTGTGAAGGACACGGACAACCGTGTGGCCCTCCATGCTCTGACACGGCCGCCAGCCCTGCTTCTCCTGGCGGCGGCCAGCAGTGGCTTGCGCTTCATTCTGGCCTCCTTCGCCCTGGCCCTCCTCCTGCCCGTGTTCCTGGCGGTGGTGGCTGTGAAGCTGGGCCTGCGGGCCCGGTGGGGCTCCCTGCCTCCACCGGGTGGCCTGGGGGGCCCCTGGGTAGCTGTGCTTGGCTCTGGTGATGTGTGTGGGGTCCTGGCTTTGGCCCCTAGCACGAACATGGGAGAGGGGGTCCGGGTCACTCGCCTCTCCGTCTCTCGCTGGCACCGCCGCAGGGGCGTGGGCAGGAGGCTGCTGGCCTTTGCGGAGTCCCAGGCTCGAGCCTGGGCAGGGGGGATGGGTGAGCCCCGGGCCCGGCTTGTGGTCCCAGTGGCTGTGGCTGCTTGGGGGGTGGCAGGGATGCTGGAGGGCTGTGGTTACCAAGCTGAGGGAGGCTGGGGCTGCATGGGCTACATGTTGGTGAGAGAGTTCAGCAAAGACTTATGAGTGAGCAGTGGGACCACTGAGCTAGGAAAAGGTGTGTCCTTTTCCCCACAGCCCTCTGGGTGGGAAGCCAGCTTCTGATGAGCAGGCAGCATGCCAGGCACTCTCACAGCCCTCCTTGTGGTCAATCCCCAGCCCAGCTATGGCCCAGAACTGAGACCTACAGAGGGCAGGAACCTGGTCTCTGTCCTTTGGAAGTGTGCAGTCTGTAGTGTTTGAACTTCTGTAAAGTGGATTGAATCCCTTTTCCCTTCATGGCTGTTGGGGGCCCACCGGATGTCAGCCTGCCCAGTCCCCTACCTCACATTCTTCCTGCACTGAGAAACCCCCTGTCTGTCTGCAGGGGCTGTGCTGTCTGTGCATCAGGCCTGGGAGAGGATTTGGGGAGGGCGAAGAGGCTGAGTTAGGACTTACACAGGGGGACCCCTAAGAGGACACAGCCTCCTTGGGACTGGAGCAGGTTGGATGCTTGTCCTTGGAGGGGTCTAGGTTGACCACATAAAGACAGCTGGGGTGTGGGCTACTGGGCCTGGGCCTCTCTGGGAGGTTTGGGAGCGGAGAGGGGCAGCCCTGTCCCTCTCTGCACATCTGTCTGGATTTTTACACTGTTAATAAAGCCTGAAACTGCTGTGTGCCGGTCTCATCTCTGATGCCTTTTCCAGCCTGTCTCCGACTTCTGATTCCTACTGGCTGTCTGGCTCCTCCTTTTCCCAAGTTGACATTAATTGTTTGGGGGGGGGGGTTGCTGGACTGGGAGAAAGGGAGGCAGTGAGCTCGGGCAGCCCCAGGCCCTGCCAGCCCTCTGAGTCACACTCCCCATTACCGAATTTTTTCCGCCTGGCAGCTGCCTGGTGTGGAGGGAGTGTGTGTGTTGGGCGGGGGGGGGGGGGCATGTATAGAGCCCCTTCCTACTCCCAAACCTTGACCCTTAGGCTTCCCATCCCCCTACCCCAGTTCCCTCTGGATACAGTGAAGTTCAACCACTTCCCCCTCAGATGGGGAACTGGAGCTTCCCATTCACATCCTCCAGTAAGGAGGGGAATGGAGAAAGCCGCTTTGCAGTCTCTTATCCTAACCCAGGAAGTCCCTCCTGGTGTCTGGCTGTAAGCCGTCTTGCTGCTGCATCAACTACCCCAGGTCTTCTCAGTCCCTAACCCCAGCAGTGATCTGACCAGGCTTTCCTGGCCAGACAAGAGAGGAGGCAGGAGGTGGGCCCCCCACCCCTGTCCTGCCCCTTCCCTGTGGCTTGCCACCCCCTAAGCATCTGTGAGCACAGTACTTTGCTCAGCTGTCTGGATCCTGTCTGGCCGCCTTCTGTGTGGGTGTTTGCAGTTGGACACCCTCCCTCCTGCCTGCCACCCCCTTCCTCCCCAGCCTCAGCCACTGGCCAGCCCCCTCCCCCTCCTGTCCCCTGCTGCCTCCCTGCAGCCTCTCTCTTCCTTCTGGCAAAGGATCCAGTCCCTGCCTGCTCCTCCTCAGTCCTGGGCCCTGGGCGCCTCCGGCAGGCGAGGCATTTCCCTCCCTCCCTTCCTCCCTCCCGGGCGCTTTCTCTCACTCCTGCTTGGCCCCTTTCACCCCGGCCTTTCCCTGGACTCTGCAAACATGAGGGTCTTGGCCTGCCTCCTTGGTGAGTGATCCCTTCTCCTTGGGGACTCAGGGCCCTAGGCCTCTACCTCCAACCCCTTAGCTCATCCAGTTTAGGGGCTCAGACTTCCTGACCCAGTTCCTTGTGCTCTGGGATATCTTGACATCTGGCTGCCCCTGACTGACCCCTCAGGGACCCAGCCTTCTGCACATCCAGCTTAACCCTGGAAGAAGCACCAGACCTGCACCCCTCACCCCCTGACCCCTGTGGGGTCCCTAGCCATCTGACCTTTGGCCAAGTCCCAGTGGGAACACAAAGGCCCTGTCCCAGCCCTGACTTCAGGGGTCAGGCATCTGGAGCCCCACCCATCCTAGGACCTGTGTCATACTCAGACTCTGCCCAGGGTCCTTCCCAGCTGTGAGGTTTCTGGTTCAGAGGTGTGAGAATTCTGTGTGCGTGTCTTGGGTCCTGCATTGGAGAAGGGACCCACTTTGGGCCTGTTCCTCACTCTGTCCCACCCTCCAACCTCCCTTCCAGCAGCACTAGTGGGGATCCAGGCTGTTGGTAAGTATCCCAGATACTCCTCTGGTCTGGCATCTCCCAACCGCCATGTGCCCTCCTCTGGCCTGGCCTCACCCTCCTACTGGGTCCCTTGTCACCCCCCATTCCACTATGACTATGCTTTTAGCCACTGTTCCCTGCTAGAATCCCCCAGGTATCTGGTCACGTCACATCTCTCTGAGCACCTGGGAGTCCTGGGTCCAGGGTTCAGTGGCCAGGATGCTGGCCTCTCCATGGCACCATACTGGATAGCCCCCAGTTCCTACTGTCACCCTGGCCTTGGAGGGCCATATGATCACATCCTTTTCTATGCCCACAGAGCGGCTGCGCCTGGCTGATGGCCCCCATGGGTGTGCTGGCCGCCTGGAGGTCTGGCATGGCGGGCGCTGGGGCACCGTGTGTGACGACGGCTGGGACCTCCGTGATGCCGCTGTGGCTTGCCGGCAGCTAGGCTGTGGAGGGGCGCTGGCCGCCCCTGGGGGCGCCTTCTTCGGGGAGGGCACAGGGCTGGTGTGGCTCAGTGAGCTGGCCTGCCGGGGCAGCGAGGGGCAGCTGGGCTTCTGCCCCCACCGGGGCTGGAAGGCCCATATCTGCTCCCATGAAGAGGATGCGGGTGTTGTCTGTGCAGGTGAGGTGATCCTCACCCCTTCTTTGGGGGCAGCTCCTTTGAAGATGACCTAGGGCCTCAAAGACCATAGATCCAGTAAATCCAGGGATCCCCTGCCTCTGATGCTCTCCTTCTGGGACCCCCAACTTACAACCACTCAGAGCTCCTGCATCCTAGCCCTGTGCCTCTCCCAGGGCCCAAATGACCATTCTGCTCCCCTGACCCCCCTCATAACTCCTGTTCTCTTCCATAGGTCAGCGGGTAGCTAATTCGAGGGACAATCCTGCTTCCCCGCTGGATGGGGATTTATGGCCAGGGCTGTCTGGGGAGCTGAGCCTCACCTCAGAGGAGCCCCCTGTGACTCCTGGTGAGCCCAGAGGACTCAGCTGCCCACCCTGCATCAACCATGGGGAGAGGGAGACCCCCGGGACAGATGGTCGCACTGTCTCCTTCACAACCTGCGAGTCTTCCATCACTTTAGATCTGGCTTCCCCAAGTAGGAGGAAGGATGAGCTCTTGACTTCTGGCTGTCTTCTCTCCCAGCACCCCGCCCAGCAGGAAGCCCCCAGAATAGCTCCCGGAAGAAGACCCCCCGGCCACCCAAGCAGGCCAAGTCCACACGGGCCCCTCTGCTGACATCTGGATCCCCCCGCCAAGGTACTTTCAGCATCCTCCAGCCCTCAAATGTACATATTCTGAGACCCCAGGACCAGTCAGGCAGGGAACCCAGGAATGTCCTCTTCTTTACCTGGGGCTCTGGAAAGATCCCAGCCTTCACCACATTGCTCCCTGGGGATTCAGAAAGTCAGGCCTGGACCTCTTCTATACCCTGCCCCAACCCTCAGGACACCCAGCATCCTGCCCTTCTCAGGTCTTGGCTCTCTTCCCTTAAAGGGCAGGCAGATCTCAGGCCCCTGCCCACTCTGGGCCTCAGTTTCCCCAGGTGAAAACCAAGGAAGGAGTATTTGAATCTGCCTCTTACCAGCTGCACTACCCCCCTTCCTTACCCACCCCCCAGAGCGGCTGCGCCTGGTCTCAGGCCCCCATGGCTGTGCGGGCCGCCTGGAGGTCTGGCACGGCGGGCGCTGGGGCACTGTGTGTGACGACGGCTGGGACCTTCGTGATGCCGCTGTGGCTTGCCGGGAGCTGGGCTGCGGGGGGGCGCTGGCCGCCCCTGGGGGTGCCAGGTTTGGGCCAGGCTCAGGGCCAGTGTGGATGGATGATGTGGGGTGTGGAGGAGGAGAGCAAGCTCTCCGAGACTGTCCCCGGAGCCCCTGGGGCCGCAGCAATTGTGACCACAGTGAGGATGCTGGGCTGGTCTGCACCGGTACGTTGGGCTGCCTGGGACCCAACAACCTCCTTCCTTGCCTCTTACAACTGGGGGTGCCACTGGTGGGTGCTGCACTGGACTTGGCTGCCCACCCTGCATCAACCTCTGAAAAAGAGTGATGTATGCCCAAATGACCATGGTGCTGATGTTTGGAAATCCTTCCTTATGGGACCTGGGAAGCCGCAGCCGAGAGTTGGGGGATGAGGGGTAAGGGGAACTGGGCCTGGGAGGTGGATCCAGGGGTGGGAGGCTGGGGACCAGGGGTGCACCTGAGCTGGACTCTGAGCCAGTGACTAGCCCTCTTGGAGCCTTTTTTTCTCATTCGTCAACTGAAGCTGGAATGTCTACTTTCCAGCGTTATCTTGGGAATGACTCCTGCCCTGTGCTTAACTTAGGCCCATCCCATCATCCTAACATCCTGTGCTTATAGCTCAGTCCCTGCTCATCCACTGCAGCTTCTTGGTGCTCTGTCCTCCCTCTCCCTCTGTCCAGGCCCAGCCCCTAGGCTGCGACTGGCCGATGGCCCCCATGGCTGTGCTGGCCGCCTGGAGGTCTGGCACAGTGGGCGCTGGGGGTCAGTGTGTGATGATGCCTGGGACCTCCGAGATGCTGCAGTAGCCTGCCGGGAGCTGGGCTGCGGGAGGGCACTGGCTGCCCCTGGGGGTGCCTTCTTTGGTGAAGGGTCTGGACCCATCATCCTGGATGATCTTCGGTGTCGTGGAAACGAGACAGCCCTGCGATTCTGCCCATCTAGGACCTGGGGCCAGCATGACTGTCACCACCGGGAGGATGCTGGGGCCGTGTGTGATGGTGAGGGGCATGGGGGAGGCAGGCATGGTGGCACCTGGAGTGGAGGTTTGAGAAGGAGGATGTTCCTATGTGTCCTTTACTCCCTTTAGACAAGCTTCCCATGTTCCCAGTTTTCTCCTCCTTTGTGAAAACTTATCCTCCATCTGGGCTCTCCATTTGGGGCAATTTTGCCTCCCAGGGGGACATTAGGTGATGTTTGGAGACATGTTTTGGTTGTTGCAGTTGTTGGGGATAGAGAGCTGCTGGGATGCTGTGTGTAGAGGTTAGGGAAGCTGCTCAACACCCTGCCCTGCACCAGATAGTCCTAAGTGGAAAAGTAAGAGATTGAGCCTCATCACCCAGAGAAGCCCTTCTAGGCCCCACTTCATCACCCCAGTAGGAGCCAAACGTCTCCTCTGTAAGGCAACCTCCCCTCTTCTCTGTCACCCCCAAGCTACCTCCACTTTCTGCTCTCTCTAGTCTCTCTTCCCTCCCAATCCCACCCTCAGGTCAGGGAAGGCTGGGTCTGTCTGGTGGTCATACTTCTCCCCCTGCCAGGAATGCCCCTTGGCTATGTCCCTCCCACCGCTCCTGCAGTGGACAGCAACACCTCAACATCCAGGCAAGCGGCTTCTATGCCCCTGTCCCCCACGGTGAGCCAGACCCTAGGGACAGCTGGCATTTTACCCCCTCCAGCCTCTCCTACTGCTCCTTGGGAGCCTGGACCAGAAGTCGGTGAGTCCCTTTCTGTCCTGCAAGAAAACAGGGTCTTGGCTTCTGTTTCCTCCTCCCAGCTCTGAGTTTGTCATGGGGAGCCCACATTCTGAAGGACACACTGCTTGGTGTAAGGCTGTGCTGACATATCTCAAACAAAGGATCCAGTTGTTCTTTATTTTCTGGAGCTAGAAAATTCTGTAGCTGGCCCTGGGAAGGAGAAGGGAAAGGGAGGCTGAGATCTACTCTATTCCTGAGGCACATGGTGTGGCCTTCCGGTACTTCACAGAGTACTCTGGCCAGCTCCAAGGAATAGCCCCACTCAAGAATACTGTTTCTTTCTGGAGCCTCTAGGATAAGTAGTTTTGCCTGCTTTCATCGCATTAGTACTGAAAGGACTGGATCAATGAGGCTGTTGTTTTAAACTATAGGTTTAATTATTACTCAGGTATGGTGGGGCCAAAAGATCAGGAGAGATGGCCACTAAAAAGATAGTTTGTTATCCACAGTTCCTGAGGGGGTGGCTAATGGCATGCAGGGCCACATGCAGAAGCACTAGGGCTGATCAGGAGGCAGAGGGAGTGAGTCAGGGGGTTGCATGGGTTTCCTGGCTTTCAATTCTTTGAGTCTCTTCTATTACAGGGTCCCCACAGCTGCGCTTGGTGGCTGGGCCCAGCAGGTGCTCAGGTCGGCTGGAGGTGTGGCATGATGGGCGCTGGGGGACAGTGTGTGATGATAGCTGGGACATGCGGGACTCAGCTGTGGTCTGCCGGGAGCTGGGCTGCGGTGGACCACGTCAGCCAGACCCTGCTGCTGGTCGCTTTGGCTGGGGTGCAGGGCCCATCTGGCTAGATGATGTGGGCTGCGTGGGGACGGAGTCTTCGCTGTCTGACTGCCCTGCTGCCCTCTGGGGGAAGCACAACTGTGCTCACAATGAGGATGTTGGGGTCACCTGCACTGGTAAGAAGGCCCTAGCCATCTGCTGGCTCCAGGGGGGCATCCTGGAGGAAACAGTAACTAATGTTGATACTAACATGGATTAAGTGTCTCCTAAGTCCCACCCCTGTGCTGGGTGTTATGGCACAGGTGACTGCATTCAAACCACATAAGTCTAGGTTGGTGGATGTTATACCCATTTTACTGATGAAGAAGCTGAGGCACAGAGAAGTTAAATAAATTGTCTGAGGTCAGGCAGCAACAACATGGCAGAGCTGGAATTCTAACACTGAGAACCTTCTTCCTCCTTCCAGGAATCAAGGATGGCTCCCACAAAGAAGGGAGCTTTATCCTTCCTAAGATGGAAGGAAGCAAGCAGACAGGGCCCTGGCAGAAAGAAATAAGCCAAGTTGAGTGGCAATTAACACAAACTCAGGCAATGCATTTGTTTGTTCATTTTCTGACATTTACTGAGTCCTGTTAATAAGTGCCAGACACTGAACTAGGGATTGGGTTTTTCTCTTCAAAGAGCTCATAGGTCATGAAGAGAAAGAGATGCGCGCGCACACACACACACACAAAACATCACTGCAAACCTGTGTGATATGTGAGGATGCCAAGACCCACACTCAGGTTCAATAATTATCTGGAATGACTCACAGAAATCAGAGAAGCTGTTATGCTCAGGGTTGTGGTCCATTATAGTGAAAGTCTGTAGGTTAAAATCAGCCAAGCGGAAAGGCCCATGGGACAGGATTCAGAGAAGACCCGCAGGGAAGACCAGGGGTGAACTTCCAAGGGTCATATTCCAGTGGGCTTATGCAGACAGCCCTTAATTCTCCCTGCAGAGATGTGTGACAACACACACGAAGTATTGTTAACTAGGGAGTTCCCCTGAGCCTTGGTGTTCAGAGTTTTATAGGGGGTCACTTAGATGTGGTTAACTGCCTCTGGCGATCCAAAAACCATATTGTTAGCACAGACCATCTGGCATGGCCTAAGTCCAACAGGTAGACAAAGAATCTCTCATTAAGCATGACATTCCAAAGGCTTGGAAAGCATTGCTCAGGAGCCAGGGATAAGGGTCCAAACCTTTCTTTGGGCAAACTTAATCCTCTATTGCATACATAAGCTCATCAAAGAGATGTAAGATGTGTACTGGTGACGCAAAGGATAGAATAGTCAACTCTTCCCTTTCCCCCTTCCTGAGAGCCCTGGGGACCAACAGAAGGGACCGAAGCTGGGGAGTGGCCTGTCAGATCTGGGTTCCACACTAATTGTTGGTGAGAATTGATGAGGAGATAGGGAAACTTGTTAGAAGGTACAGGAATTAAGGTCTTGATTTGAAGCAGAAGCTGAGGAGGTGGAGAGGAGGGATTGAGTGTGAGGGAGTGGAAGAGATCAGTCACATCTAGACTGTAGGAGCCAAGAAGATTGGGGACAGTGTCAGGTTTGTCTTACCAGTGTCCTCAGGGGCTCACAGTGTATGGCTCATAGGACGTGCTGAGTAAATATTTGTGGCATGAATGAGGAATGAATGACGAGTGAATGGGAAATTGGTGACTGACTAGAGAGAAGGAGGGGCCTGGATGGATGATCTTGTCTCCGTATTCTCTTTCATCTCCACCCACCTTCCAGGACCCCCTGGCCTGGACTCTGTCTCAGACCCCTTCAGTTGGAGCTGGATCCCTGGATTGGGTAGAGATCAGGATGCCTGGCTCCCAGGAGAGGTGGTGACCAAGTCTTCTGCAAGTTTGACCTCTAGTGTTCCTGAGAAAACTACCACCAAGGTGCCAGGGAAAATGCCTAAAAGTACTAAAAAGTGGGTAACAAAAAATACAAAGAGACCAACCACTCAACCCCCAGTAATGCCAACCACTAAACATGCCAGGGGACTGGGCACTCAAAGTCCCCCAGCATTGACCTCATGGACCACTACAACATTGACTGCTGAGGCATCCGGAAGGCTGACTTCTCAGTTTACCACAAGGTTGACCACTGAGACCCCCCACAGACAGACCTCATACAGGACTGCCATTCTGACTTCTCAGACTCCCCAAGAACGAAATTCTAAAGCCACAGCAATACTGACTGCTCAGGGGCCCCAAGAAATGACCTCTGAGGCCACCATCAAGAAAATCCCGCAGGCTTCCCTGGAGCCATCTGCTGAGCTCCCAGCAGAAGGGTCTCCAGAGTCACCCAAAGAACCATCCCTTTCCCCCACTGATAGCACCACTGAGAAATCAGGTGAGTGGCTGCAAAGAGAAATTGGGCATGAAGGGAGAGGCTGGCCCTCCCTCCTGACCCAAGGCCATCCACACAGGTCTGTTCCGGGTTCGTCTGGCTGATGGACCCAACCGGTGTGCAGGTCGGCTAGAAGTGTGGCATGCTGGACGCTGGGGAACAGTGTGTGATGATAACTGGGATCTGCGGGATGCCACTGTGGCCTGCTGGGAACTGGGCTGTGGAAAGGTCCGGCCCCGAGTAGGAAAAACCCACTATGGTCCTGGGACTGGGCCCATCTGGCTGGATGATATGGGTTGTAAGGGAAGTGAGACCTCGCTGACTAACTGTCCCTCAAGACCGTGGGGGAAGCACAACTGTGATCATGAGGAAGACGTGGGGCTCACCTGCACTGGTACAGGGGATAGGGGCAGGGAGTGGGGAGGAGAAGCCAAATGAATGGAGTTGGTGGGCAGGCAGGGGTGGAGGTGAGGCCAGGTGACTGCATCATGGTGGAATCTACAGAACTGGATGTGAGGGGGTCAGAGCAGGGGCATCCCAGAGTGACTCCAGATTTCAGGACCTCTAAGACAGGAGATAGGGTCAACACTTTTCCCCTTTTCTCCACAGGTTACTCAGATGAAGATGATTATCCCCCCTGGACCTGGGACCCTTCCTCAGGAGAGGACTTGGCCAAGGGGACCACTGTGGAAGGAGTACCTGGACATGCTATCTCCTGGGGTACAACCAGGCGCCCAGCAGTCTCCTCCCTGTCAACACGGCGCCTGCCAGACACAGGTGAGGCACATGACCAGGGTGACCATTGGGGCCTCCAGAAACCTCCATTGGCCTCCTTGCAAAGTTTCCAGAAAGACCAGACCCTTGTAAATGAGCTGGCCAAGGTCTCAAGGAGCCTGGACAGGTTTTCCTTGGTTCCAGAGATCCTAAAAGCATGTCCTCCTTGGGCTTGATGGTGACACTCTTCTCCAGAGCTTAGAAGAGGCCATGTTAGGCTCTGCAGACCTCACGCAGTAAACTATGTAATATAAGAGCCTGGTCTCTTGACCCAAGCCCATGGCCAAGGGTCCCCATGTCATCATCTTTATCCCCACTCCCCGAAAGGAAGTGAAACCTTACTGTTCTCGCAGCTCCTGCTCTGCTCCCCCCTGGCTCAGACAGGGCAGGGACCCCTCTACCCACCTGTCTCCGGCCCATCCCTGGGCCTGATGCTGTTCCTCTGGGTCAGCCTCCAGAGAGACAGCTTTGTCCCACTCTGCTCTGGGGCCTCTGTCTTGCTGTGGCATCTCCTTTCATCTCTGGTGCCACACCCAGGGCCTTGACCTGCTGGGGGTCCCCATGTTGCTGCCGTGACCTGCCCTGCACCCTTTGCACCCTCTTCTCTGCCTATTTCTCCTGGCCCATCTCTCAGGGCCTCTGTGGTCCAGTTTCCTCCTCTCACACACTATTTCTCCTGCCTCTTTTTCTTAAAAAAATCAATTTCTCACCCTCATGGTGTCTCTTCTCACTCCTTCCCCATAGTCATTCCCTGGTTCTCTCTGCCGTCTTTCTCCTTGTTTCTGTCACTGTCAGTTTCACATTCCCATCACTTCTCTTTCCTTCTGTGTTTATCTTTTTCAGGTTGTCACCTCACCACCTCTGTCCCTTGCTCCATTTTCACAGTCATTTTCTCTTTGTCCTTTTTCCCACGTCTTTCTGCGTTTTTCTTTCATGATGCATTTCAGCTTTTGACATCTCCATCCCGTGATCTCTTTATCATGATCAGTTTCTCCATCTTCCTGGTGTCTTTCTTTTTTTATTTTCACGTTCAGTTCTCACCCTCATCACCAGTTTCTCCTTATTTTCCAGTGCCTTACTGCTGCTTCTTTCATGGTCACTCTCATATGGTCCTCCCACTCACAGCCTCACTGCACTCCCACTCCGACCCCTCACTTCTGGCTCTGTCCCCTCGCCCCGCTGGTCTCTTGGTTACCTTGTTACCATAAGGTCTCCTGTTTCCTGCACCTCCCACGGCTCTCTCCAATCGTCCACCCTCCCTTTCCTTCCCTCCAGCCTGCATCCTTCCCCCATCACTCCGTCCCTGGTCTCTCCCTCCCACCGCTGCCTTCGCCGCTCCCGCCTGTTTCTTAAACGGGCAGTGTTTGTCCTGTTCTCATGCTCTGAGCTCCCTCTCTGCCTGTCGCCCTAGCAGTTTGTCGCAGTCGTCTGTTTCACCCTTTCGTCGTGCTTGCCGTCTCTAGCTGTCTGGGTTTCTGCCTCTGTCGTCCTGCGCCCAGGTTCTTGTGCTGCTTGAAATCCTCTCAACTCTTCCTCCTCTCAGGAGACCCTAGCGGCGCGCGCCCATTCCCGCCTTTTTCTAGCGCATGCGCACGTGTGGCGGGGGCTGAGAACCGCCAAGTGGGAGGGGCAGGCATTCATCTGCCTGGCGCCTTGTGACGTCACAGGCGCCCTGAGCCTCCTGATTGGCCAGCTAGTTCACCGCCCGCTGTAATAGCTCGGTGAGCAGGTGTGTCTCTAGAGTAGACTTGTCCTGAGGGAAAGCGCGGGAGAAGGCCGACTCCTTAGGGCGCAGTGACTTAGGGTTAGGTGGTAGATTCTAGTTGTGAGTTAGTGCATCTCCCCCCCCCCTCGCTTCTTGTTCGAAAGTCGCTGGTGTTCCGGAGCCTTTGTGCTTTGCCGCCCAGCCCTTCCTCCCTATCCCGCAGCGCCCTCTCTTGGTGCAGACCGGCAAAGGGAGCCGGCCGGGTTTTGACAGGAGAGGGGCAGAAAATGAGAACAAATATATGCAGAATTGCATGCTGCAAGGGAGATCTAAAGACAATAGAAAGACTCGCGGGGAGGAGTGCGAGTGGTGGGAGGGAATGGGAGAAACGACAGGCATGATTCTGTCCTCCGCAGCAGTGTAACCGTGAAAAATGACTTAGCTTCGGTGAGTCTCCGCTTTTCCCCTTGCGGCAAAAAATGGGACTCAAGGGATGTTGGAAAGACTCAACGGCGGCTTACTCTGTGCTAGGCATGCGTGATTCCAACAACTGGGTGACATAGGTCCTATTGCTACACCTATGTTTCATATGGGGTAAAAGTCCAGAGAAGTCCAGGAGACGTAATTGGAGACTGTTTTAAACGATTTTACACACGTTTTGCTCCTTGGGTTGGAAAGGACGTGTGCTGAAATAGAAGCAGGAGTTCTGGAGTCCAACTCCCTCACCAGGTTCCACCTGTGCGCTCCAGCAGGATTAGAATCATCTGGGCGACCTCAGGTCCCAATCCAACCTGCAAAATGTGTATGAAATCATTTTAAACCACAAAATATTGGTTGTTGGACTAATTTGCTGAAGACAAACAACAGTTGCAGGATTCCAGGGAATGAGTAATTATTTCTAGTTATCAAGGACAACTTCACAGGGGAGATGGTACTACCTATACTTCACCAGCAGACACAAGCAGAAGGAGAACTCTCAAAGGAGCAGAGATGGGGAGGAGTTTACCTTGCCAGAAATCTGCACTGGTGCCATCAATCTCTGCTAGATTTTTTTTCCTTTTCTTTCTTTTTTTTTTGTCTTTGAGACAGAGCCTCAAGCTATCCCCCTGGGTAGAGTGCTGTGGCATCACAGCTCACAGCAACCTCCAACTCCTGGGCTCAAGCGAGTCTCCTTCCTCAGCCTCCCAAGTAACTGGGACCACAGGTGCCCGCCACAATGCCTAGCTATTTTTTAGTTGCAGCTGTCATTGTTGTTTTGGTGGGCCTGGGCTGGATTCGAACCTGCCACCTTAGGTATATGCGGCTGGTGCCTTAGCCACTTGAGCCACAGGCACCAAGCTTAGATTCTTTTTCTTTTTTTTTTGAGATGGAGCCTCAAGCTATCCCTCTGGGTAGAGTGCCATGGCTTCACAGCGCATAGCAACCTCCAACTCCTGGGCTCAAGGGAGTCTCCTGCCTCCTCCTCCCAAGTAGCTGGGACCACAGGTGCCCGCCACAACACCCCGCCATTTTTTGGTTGCAGCCATCATTGTTGTTTGGCGGGCCCGGGCTGGGGATTCGAACCCGCCACCTTAGGTGTACATGGATGGCGCCTTAGCTGATTGAGCCACAGGCGCTGAGCCTATATTTTTTTTCTTGAGAAACAGTCTCACTTTGTCACCCTCAGTAGAGTGCTGTAGCATCATAGCTCACAGCAACCTCAAACTCTTGGGCTCAAGTGATTTTCTTGCCTCAGCCTCCCAACTAGCTGGGATTACAGGTACTCACAACAAAGCCCAGCTATTATTTTAGAGACCAGAGTCTCTCTCCTGAGCTCAAGCAATCCACCTGCCTCAGCCCCCCAGAGTGCTAGGGTTACAGGTGTGAACTACTGCACCTGGCCTCCTGCACTGTTTCTGTGGCTGCCATGACAGCATCACCAATTTAGTGGCTTAAAACAACACATACTTATTATCTTGCAGTTTTGTAGGTCAGAGGTAAGACACGGGCATCGTTCGGCTAAGGTCCACGTGTCAGCAGAACTGCTTCCTTCTGAAGACTCTAAGAATCCTTGACCTTGGTTTCCCAGCTTCTAGAGGCTGCCTTCATTCCTTAGCTCACTCTTTTGTCCATCTTTGAAGCTAGCAAGCTTGCATCTCTCTGACCTTTCCACTCTAAGTATTTTTCTCTCTTGTTGTGGCTGTGAAAAGTCTCTGATTTTAAGGACTTTGATCAGTGTTTTCAACTTTTATTTTAATCCCATGGTACACTTTAACCTACAGTTAAACTTCCTTGGCACACTTAAATTATGTTGATCAACAACAGCAACAAAAAAGAGTAAAAAAAAGGATATACTCACTGTATATCCTTTGAACTTCTTTAAAAATCAGATGAGATCTGGGTACAGATCCTCCCAACTCTTACCCATTTCTCCCTGGTGAGTTTTTATTCATCCTTTAGGATTTGGTTCAGAGGGCATATCCCAATGAGGCCTTCTCTATCCCCTCTTAGATGAGGCCATCCATTTGTGTTTTGTTTTTTTTTTTTTGAGACAGAGTCTTACTTTGTTGCCCTCAGTAGGGTACTGTGGTGTCATAGCTCACAGCCATCTCTAACTCCTGGGCTCAAGCAATCCTCTTGTCTCAGCCTCCCACAGAACTGGGACTACAGGTACCACCACTACACCTGGCTGTTTTTAGAAATGAGGTCCTGCTCTTGCTCAGGCTGGTCTCAAACTCTTGAGCTCGGGCAACCCACCCACCTTGGCCTGCCAGAGTGTTAGGATTACAGGCATGAGCCACTTCTCCTGACCTATGTAGTATATTAGCAGGAGACAGAGCAAAGGATTTTTGTAATTGGGACATCTAGCCATGTAGCTCAAGATGACCATGATAAACTTACCTGAGGTCTTGAACACTGTCCTTTTTCTGCCTGACTTTGTATGCAGAAGGAGAAAATATTTTGAGAGGCTCCTTTGGAAAGGAAAAGGTGGGGAAGGAAGTTCCAGGTGGTGGTAACAGCACAAGCAAAGGCTCTGAGGTTTGCAAAGCTCAATGTGAATGCTTTAGGCTAGGGGTTCCATGTGGGCAGAGCATTGTGTGGATGACACAGTGGTAAGAGAGGATACCAGAAGGAGGGCAGGGGCAGTCTGTGAAGGAGGGTCAGGCATGTGGTCTTTGCAACAAGGACAGTGGAGACTCACAGAAAAGTTGAGGCAGGGGTAGACTTTTGTATTAGAAAGAGGCCTCAAAGGTCAGTATGGGGGGCAGGGTCATAGAGAAAGTTGGAAGACATTCAGGTGAGTCAGAATGATCACAGTAATGGGTATGGAGTGTTTTGTTGGGGTGATGACAATGTTTTTAATTTCGATTGTGGTGATGGTTGCACAGCCTTATGAATATACTAAAAACCACTGAACTGCACATTTCAAGTTGGCAGAATTCATGTTGTGTGAATCATATCTCAAGAAAGCTGTTGTGGGCTGGGTGCAGTGGTTCACACCTGTAATCCTAACACTCTGGGAGGCTGATGTGGGCGGACTGCTTAAGTTCAGGAGTTTGAGACCAGCCTGAGTAAGAGCTAGACCCAGTCTCTACTAAAAATAGGAAAACTATCTGGGCATTGTGGTGGGCACCTGTGGTCCCAGCTACTTGGGAGGCTGAGGCAAGAGGATCACTTGAGCCCTAGAGTTTGAGGTTGCTGTGAGCTATGTCACCATGACACTCTACCCAGGGTGGACAGAGTCAGACTCAAAAAAACAAACAAACAAACAAAAAAAAAACAAAAAAAGCTTTTGTGAAAGTAAGCTTTATGATCAACCAAGCTAGAAGACAGGATTGTCTTTCTATTATTCCTAAATAAAATGGTATAAGTGTATATATGGTACATATTATAAATTTATGTTATATAAAATTATTGTCCATAAAGATTATCCAACTGTATTTGGCCTCCAAAATAGGAAAAATAGTAATATAGAAATATTCTAGGGAGCTAATAGAGATATGTGTTTTTTTCCTTCTACCAGGGCAGGGGCCTCACGGAATTGAAATAATAAATGCCCCCTTTTTAAATTTTTTTTGAGACAGAGTCTCACTATGTCGCCCTCAGTCTACAATGGTGTCACAGCTCACAGCAACCTCAAACTCTTGGGCTTAAGCAATTCTCTAGCCTTAGCCTCCCAAGCAGGTGGGACCACAGGTGCTCATCACAATGCCCGGCTGTTATTTTGTTGTAGTTGTCATTGTTGTTTAGCTGGCCTGGGCCAGGTTCAAACCCAGCAGCCTTGGTTCATGTGGCTGGTGCTTTAACCACTGTGCTACAGGCACCGAGCCTAAATGCCCTTATTTTATGAGCTAGTTTAGTCATACTTTCTGTTATTGGTACCTAAGAGCATCCCAACTGAATATTAAAGGTGGCTGAGAGATCAAGGAGGAGGCTGAAGTGACAGTCCAGTTGGACAGGATGGCATTTGAACCAGGGCTGAGGCCCAGGGGAGCAGGAGGGAGAGTCGTCCAAGAGGAGAAGTTGAAGACTCAGGCCCCTTTTCTGTATCTCTCAAGGTGACAAGGATGGTTACAAGCCTCCCTGGATGTGGGACAAATCTATGGGAAGGGGCCTTGTCAAGGGGCCCCCCACCACAGGCAAACCACCCACCCATGCCACTGGCACCACCAGGAGTCAAGGAAGCCCTCTTCCAGCCCCAAGGTTCTATGGCGACACAGGTGAGGCATGTCACTGGATGAGGGGACTGGGGGAATGTGTGTGGTAGGGTAGAGGGATGGACTCCAAACCCCTAGTGCTGACCCAACTCTTACTCCAGAAACACCCAACAGAGATATATTTGAAAACATAGTTGTGATACAGGCTGGTGGTCCCCAAGTCAGAGTGATTTAGCCCCCAAGGGGCATTTGGCAATGTCTGAAGACATTTCAGATTGTCCTTATTGGAAGCAGAGAGGCCACCTCTTGGCACCTAATGGGCAGAGGCCCAGGATGGCATTAAATGCCCTATAGGACACCGGCTATGCCCTGGTGGCAAAAGCATCATCGGACTCCAAATGCCCAAAGGTGCTGAAGTTGAGAAGCCCTAATCTGTACCACACAAATGATTCTGACAAATAAGAAAATGATAGGAAACCCTGAATAAGAGGGAGAAAAAGGTACAAACTGGGTGCTTCACAGAAAGGGAAGCCCAAAAGGTCAATTTTATGTAGAAAATGCATCAGAAACCAGGAAATGCAAATAAAAGTAACAAGCAGCATGGAAAAGGATAAGAAAGGTGGATAATACCAAGTGTGTGTGAGGATGTAGGGAGACAGCCTCCCACTGGGTATTAGCTGTTTGATGAAAACCACCTAGTGTTATTTAGAGAGGTGAAGTGTAGTTATAGGCTGTAGCTGGTGCAAAGGTAGTGAATTACCTCACTTGATGGTTCGTGGTCAGTTATAGATTGAACTCCTTGTTCTACTCTTTCCCCCTTTGTGACTAGTCTTTAAAAAAATATGATTATAGGGCGGCCCCTGTGGCTCAAAGGAGTAGGGTGCCAGCCTCATATACTGGAGGTGGTGGGTTCAAACTTGGCCCTGGCCAAAAACTGCAAAACAAAAACCAAAACCAAAAAAACATGATTATAGACTCGGTGCCTATAGCTCAAGCCGCTAAGGTGCCAGCCACATACACCAGAGCTGTTGGGTTGAATCCAGCCCAGGCCTGCCAACAATGACAACTACAACCAAAAAATAGCTGGTATTGCGGCGGGCGCCTGTGGTCCCAGCTACTTGGGAGGCTGAAGCAAGAGAATCGCTTAAGCCCAGGAGTTGGAGGTTGCTGTGAGTTGTGATGCCACAGCACTCTACCCAGGGCGATAGCTTGAGGCTCTGTTTCAAAAACAGAAACAAAACAAAAAACATGATTATAAATCGTGACTCACAAACCTGCTCCTAGATAGATATTCCAGAGAAATTCTTACACAGGCTTATACAAGGACATATATTAGGATGTTCTTTGGAACTCTGGGACCTCAGAAAGTGGGAGGGAAGTTAAATGTCCAACAATAGGGGAACGGATGAGAGAAATGCACTGGATATGCACTGTGGGATTCCATGTAACAGCTCAAACAATGATGAGGTGTACACACAGCTACATGACATTGAGGGCAAAAGTCAGAAACAGAATGAGATTTCTAGCCTAATGTTATTTGCAAAAATTTAAAGCACACACAAAAACAAATACATACACTTACAAAATACATTCTATTTTATGAGGACACATTTAAGGCCAGATGCCAAACACATTAGGGGAGTTGTCTGTGGGAGGGGGTGGTGAGGATAGAGATTGAGGAGAAAGAAGATTCAAATTAAAATAAAACAAGAGATATTGCAGAGAGAGGCTGTCACTGTTTGTGACAGTGTGCCAGGGCATATCATTACTATAGCTCTCTACACCTTGTGTCTGAAAAATTAAAAACCATCCCTACTGTAGGCATCTGTCCCCCTAAAATACTGAATTGAGATTCTTGAAATAATAACTAAAAATATTTGTCAAGCAACAACTCCATGTCAGGTATTATTCTAAGCACTTTACATATATTTACTATTATTTCTTTAATCCTCACAATATCTACTTGAGCCCTATGATGTAGGTCTATAATTATGCCCATTTCACAGATGAGAGAAATTGAGACACATATGTCAATGATCATGAGAGTGCTTATTACATACTAGATATTGTTTTTTTTTTTTTTTTGAGACGGAGCCTCAAGCTATCCCCCTGGGTAGAGTGCCATGGCATCACAGCTCATAGCAACCTCCAACTCCTGGGTTCAAGTGAGTCTCCTGCCTCCGCCTCCCAAGTAGCTGGGACCACAGGCGC